>VYXD01009302.1:163647-190488 GCA_013397195.1 Hylia prasina | reverse complement strand
CCCTCCACAGCTCCTGAAAAGAGGGTGTAGTGAGGTGGGGGATTGGTCTCTCATGCCATGCCTGCAGTGAGAGAACAAGAGGAAATGGCTGTAAGCTATTGGCTGTTAACAGGGGAGATTCAAACTAGATATTAGAAAATAATCTTTTCATTGTTAAGGTGGTCAGGCATTGGAATAGAGTTCCCTGGGAAGTGGTGGAGTGCCTATCACTGAAGGTGCTTGAGGCATCTGGATCTGGTGATGTGGTTTAGGGGTTACAGCAGCAATTCCAGGTGGATGGATGTACCTTAAAGGAAGGATGTAAAGGTGACCTTAAAGGTCTCTTCCAGCCTTGGTATCTATGAGTCTATGTAGAAAGTTGTATGCTATCGATGAATACACCTTCCATCACCTCCAGTAACCAGCTTATTTTGCTGGCTATCACTTTTTTGTCCATTCTAAGATTTGAGATGTATGAGCTTAGACAGTGAGTGATACAAAGCAGATACATAAAAAAGGAAATATAAGCTATAGTGTGCCTGTATAACACGTGCCCATGAAGCCACTCCATCACTCCCCTTCTCAGTAGGAAAAGAAGGGGAGAAAATAAGATGGAAAAAAAAAATGACTTAATCCTGGGATAGGCTCATGTGAACCAGTAAATTATAGGCATTTAGGGTAAGATACTTAGCAAGATAGAGTGTGGGTTTTTCCCTTTCAAATATAGATTCAGTTAAATTTAAGAATAACACTTTATTTGTAAGCCCCTTTAATCACTTATGGCTTTTTTAAAATACTTTGAGTAAAAGTCATAAAAATGTATAGTAGGATTCAGAATTAAAGGCTGTTGATAAACACAACCTATGAATTAAATATGTAATTAATAAATTGTCAGATACAAACTGTAGATTTTTTTTATTTTAGCTATGAGGGAGATAATAAATCATTCTGAAATCATGTTGACATTCCTGTGTTCAACCTATACATTCTGCTGTAGATGATGCCTTCTGAACAGGGAATTTGCTGTAGTATGTACAGGACTTCTTACATACCAATGTAAGTGCTGGATGGTGTACTGGTGAAAGCCAGAAACTTCTTTATACAGTAATTTTGCACTCAGGCATAACAGGGATTTCTGAAAAGCAGAGAGCCAGACCAACCCCAGAAAATCAAAATGTTTTACTTTTAATGAAATAACCAAAATAGAATCTTCCATTTAATGAAATAAACATTTGTGGCAGTAAGGAAACCCATTTGTTACTGACTTATGTACAAAGTTTTGGGAAGGTGCAAAACTATTAGCATAATCAATTAGTTTTCCCACTAATATTCAGTGTTCTTTACCTTTATCCATAGGTCACCCATCAAGATAATGATTGTTATTCAGGGTTTGTTTTTTTTTTTTACTAGTATAATATAAATGGAATTCTCTCAAATGCACATGAACATTCTGAATGGTATATTTTAAAGTTTTTCTAAGTGTGGTTCATGTTAGACATATTTAGGGGTTTCTAGAGTTTTCAGTGTTCCTGTAAATCTTACATTGCATAGCAAAGGTGAAAAACATACACATACACACTCCATACTCACTATATTTCTAAGTGCTTGTTATCACAGTTATTTCTGTGTAATAATTTTATATGCTGGAATTTCTTATTTTCTGCTTACAAAACTCTACAGGATTCATTAAGATACAAGTTATGGAATAATGTTGATTTTTTTGCTCCTATTTTTCTCCAAGAGAAACCATTATGTTCTCCCAAATTATTTTGGATAACAAGGTGATTTTGCAGAAATTTGCAGCATTTGGGTGAAAGAGTTGGAAAGTGAACTACAGTAGTGGAAACAATTGAAATGTATGTGGAAGTTTTAGTCATTTAAAAAGTGATTCAGCTATCCTTTCTGTAGGGGAAGTGAATCAAGACAAAATCTATGCTTACTTTTCAAGCAGAAACTGAACTTCTGGGTATCTGCTGTCAGGTGTAAAGCTCATGGCGATGATCACCATATGAAACCCAGATTCTGTTTCTTTTTTTGCTAAATTTGCAGATGTGTAGGTGTACATGTGTCTGCCTCTATTCTGTTTGAGCTCCTTTTGAGTCTACACTGCAGAGCTATATAAGATTTCAATTTTTTAAGCATAATTTTTAAATGCAGTACCTGTGAAACAATCCAGAATGCTGTGGTAATATAACAGTTATATTTGTTTTATTTTCCTGGGAACAAATGGGACATAACAGTGGAGATCCATGCACAACTAAAGACTTTTTTTTTCACTCTTTCACCTGGATTGTTTTGATTCAAGCATAGTTTCCTTTAAGTAACTGGATTTCCTGAGTATCTTATGCTACTATTGTATTATTGTACATTGTATTCCAATGTATAGCAACAATAGCTACACTGAAATCTTGTAATTTGTTGTGAAGTATGCTTGACATGTTGACTTCAAAACTCTTCTGTTGCCTTTGTTTTATAGCTGGATTTTAATCCTTGACTACAACATACTTTGTCTATATTTGTTCTGTGCCCCTCTAGATACATTTTCCCTTTTGACTACTGCTTCCCTCTAAGTACAGTGTTTGAATTCAAAGTAGAAATTGATAATGAAGAAGGTCATACATGACAAAGGTATGTCAAATTGTAAGACTATTTTTCAGAACACTGTATCAACTCACACTGCTGTGGTAAACTTGCATATTTTGCCTTTATTTACAGGCACTGATTTTGGTTTTTTTCTCTTTATTGCTAAATTTAGTTACATTAATTTTCCTACATGAATTTTAGTTCCAAAGACTGACAATTTGGTTTAGATTTCATCTTTTTCCTTTCTTCCAAGACCCCAAATTGTCTTCCAGGATGACATCATCAGAATAAATGGTCATTCTGACACATTTCCCAATCACACCTCCTTAGCAGTCCAATTGCATTTGAAAGCACTAGATTATAGTTCTGTTGTCCTACAGCTCTTGATAACTTTTAAAATGCACTGTGATAGGCATCTTTTCTATGGATATGCAAGTATAGGCACATCTGTCACTTAACGCCCTTATTTTTTAGTTACTCATTCCTGAACATCAGCTCCTTGATTTATATAAAATCCCATATCTTGTACACAGAGTTCTTGACTTTTTGCTGGGAGCAAGATTGAGTTCACCAAGAATACTGTTCTTCTTCCTTAGGCATGTTCAGGAAAGTCTCCCACTGGTTTCAGCTGCTGGAAAATGGAAAATTTTCCTTATGAAAATTAGATTCTGCATGAAAAATGTAATGAAAGTGATATTGTGTGGGTTTTATTGTTCCTTGATGTGCTTTTATTTCAGATCTCAACTCTAGAAACTTTGATAGGCTTGGAAGTAGAATCTAGCTGAACAGGTCTTATGATTGACATTTAATTAACAGATTTGTCGATATGGATTTCAGAGTACATTTCTACATTCTGTTCCCTACACAGAAAGCTTTCTAAAGATGCCAACAAATTACCAGATCCATAGGAACACTTGATTTTACTGACAGGAATGAGGCCCAGGCAGTAAATTTTAACATTTTTAACAGCCCAGATATTTATTTGATTCTTGACTCCCTTACAAGGCTATTTCAAAACAGATGAGCACAATATGGTACCCTTAATGGAGCAGGCCAAGTCACTGCTGCTAGAAAAGAGAGATGTTAGAGGATTTCGGTTTTCAGGACATTTCATTTCTGTTTGTTGTTCTTGTTGCTAGAGTTTGGATTGGGTTTTTTATTTGGTAGGAACAAATATGGATGTGTAGAGTCTGTAATATTTATTTTCCAGAGTAGTAGGAAGCATAGGCAGTCACAAACTCTTTAGCTTTTAGGCTAAGCCTGTGCAATTCAAAATTATGGAAACTGCAGCTGCATTTATTAAGTCTTTAAAGCCTGTGGAATCAATGCAGCCTAGGAAAAGCATCAGCTGCATTTTCTCCCTTTTACAGAAAGTACATTACGGCATCTAAATGCTATAACTTTCACTTGGAGCCAAACCTTAACACCTATATCCTTGTGAAAGGATAGGTTGGTAGGCAACTTCCTTGAATGACTTTTCTTCAATATGAAAAAATTTCATGAAGTGTCATCTGCCTTGTGTATGTTGAGTTTCCATATTTTTCAAAATTATATCTGTAATTTTCTCATTTAGCTCAGCCATCATCCTTAATTTCTGTGTCATCTACCAACTGCCTGTGGAACAGGCATCTTTGTCTTTGCATTGACAAAAAAAATGTTGCCAAATGAGGCACGTGCTTTCAAAGGGAAATTAAGTGCATCACCTAGTTTGAAATGTGAAAGCCATGTTGTGCTGGTTCTTTGCTGTCATTATATAGCATCTGGGGCATAATAAAAAGTCAGAAGAGATGCTGCAATAGAAAGTGTCAGAACAAGTCAATCCTTGTTCTCTCGCTCTGCCTGGCAAATTTGTATAAAGTAGAGGTTTAAATAGGAAAAACTTTAAATTGTGGAGCTCTTGAAGTGATACAATGTATTTCTCTTGAAAGCTTTTACATGTACAGGCAATTGGAAATGACTCCCTCCAACATGAGAACAACTTTAATAACTGTCAAGTGTCAGTGAAGTAGACACACGAACAGAAGAAATGTCAGAGTCCATCAGCTTTTCTTTACTTCTCCTATTCACTTCCCTTTGCTTAGTGACCTAGGCATACATAAAGACTCTATGCGTCAGTTCTGCACTTTATCTCCTGCAGAAAAATGTTACTACATCTGCTTTGCACTTTTTCTTCTGCACAGCTCCTGCCTAGCATTCAAATTGGATTTTCATTTTAAAACTTAAGAATAATCTGTCCTTGAGAAATTATTATGGTAAAAAAAAATGATATTGTGGTATTTCAGATTTATTCTCCTTCAGTGAATTCTATAGCAAATCTGCTCACTGCACATCCAAACCCAAAAGCTTTTTAGCTGTTGTGGAGGCAAACTCAATTTGGTATCTGAAAGTAATGCCAGAGGCTTGATTACCCATCTCCACCAATTTTATCAATGGAAATTGTGATTTTTGTTACAGTTTAACACTGTAACACTACAGAGAGATCAGAGGCACACTTGCATTTCAAACATATGAGAAACACAGAAAAGTCACACCGGAAATAGAGGCCATACATACCCAGTCTAGATTTACAGGGACAATGGATTAATTTCCTTTGTACAAGAGGAAGGACTGCAGAATTGTACTCAAGGACAGCAGAGTTGTATTTTTAGCATAGGAGAATTACTAGGGGGGTATTAAGTCAAAACTATTTGTCAAGAATAGTCAACATAAAAACAAAGGCAATAGAAATACAACTGCATTATTCTAATCAATAAGTAAACTGAGAAAGTTAATTTTTTGAGTACTTAATCTTTTTCTACAGCATTCTGATTTGTTTTCATAGGATGTTTTACTCCATCCTTTGAGAAACAGTCAACAGCAGGCTTTCTCTAAGGATCTGCTCTCAGAGAGAGAAAAGAGTTAATCCCATGTTTTCTAGAGATTAAAAAATAGAACACATTTCTAGTGTATGTTTAGTGCTTATTTCCATCAAAAGGAATAAAAGAGAATTTCAGTTCTCCTATAGAAGGTACTGATAGTCCCCCACTGCTATTCCAGCAGAGTCTGAACTCCTGGCTCAGCATTTTAGACTCCTGGAGAGCTCATTTGTTTCAATTCCAATTTCTGTCAGTCTATTAGAGACAGTAAGGTAATATTTATTTCTCTTATTCTAAAGGTGAAGAAAAGGAAGAGTTTCATCAGCAAACTAAGCAAATATAAATTTTCTTATTATATATAGAATGTATATACTGAATATCTATAAATCATGATGGAGCTAATTTGTTAGGGACGAGGGAGGGGATGATCTCCTTTAAAAATAAACAAGGACAGGCACCTAAGGGAAATATAATACTGCTTCTTTTTAAAACATGACAAGCTCTTCAGGTACTTCAGGGTTGTAGGAATACCAGAAAATAAATAAGTTGTCATTATTTTTCATATGATTCTTATTACAGTGCTGTGGAATTTTTTGTATTCTTTCTCTTTGTAAATACTATGGAATAACTCAGTTTAGACGAGAGAAGACTAACTTTCTCACAATTCAAAGGTTTAATCCTTGGAGTCTAGATAGTCGCATTTTAATTTTCTTGTTCTGTTAATAGGTAAGATGTTGTGAGGAAATGTCTTATAACTGTTCAAGAATAACACATCAATTTAAATATTCTTACTTATGGGTCAGGAGGAAGGTGATAGAAAAAGAAAGGATGTTTTCACTTATTTGAAGCCAATTACAAGGAATCAAAGAAACATGAGGGATGATGATGTGTTAAATAAAAACTCAAATCTGAAGTACAAGATAGACCCATATTATGCAAATCATTTCAGAATTAAAAGAAATTCAATTTTTCTAGTGTAGTAAACATGACATATCTATCTATGCTTATCTTTATGCTTCCCCTATATTTTTCCATCCACAGAAGAGACCATTAGCTTAAAAAAGGAGTTTGAGGTTGTCCAGGTTTGTTTATAGTTTCTTTTAACTAAATTTCAATGTATTTTGTGTTGGAAAAGAATTTCCACAGAAAAATAATAAAGAGGAAAAATATTGTGTTGGGCAATGCAAGTTGTACAGAACTCAGGAAAGAACTGTTGAGACTTCCAGGTGCCAAACTCTCTAGTGAAGGAGAGGCCTTTAAATTAAAGAAAAACCTGTTTTATTACTATATCAGCAGGGTAGGTATTAGGTAGTTCTTGACATAAAGAATGCTTAAAAGTACTGGTTTAGACAGAATAGGTTTGTGCAATACATATATGTATATTAGCTCTTCTCTTACTGTGTATTTGCCAAGGTGGATCCTTGTTTTTTGATAACATGTGACTTTCCAAGTCACAATGCATTTTATCCCTAGAAACAATTATTCCAATCTGTTGAAGGCTTATTTTTTTATTCCTTTGTTTAGTTTGTCTGTCTTTGAATAAGCTGTGTTTTCCCAGCTGGAATTCTTCTCTTTGCTGGTCTCTGAAGTTTCAACACCATTCCCTCAAAGCAGTTTCAGCAAATCTTCCCTCTTTCCAAAGATCTGATTTGGATGACTCTTCCCAAAGAAACATAACAGAGGCCACACAAATAAAATGCTCTGTACTGCATAATGGTGCATCTCTTATTTCAAAGTGGACAATTAAACCACTGTTTAAAACAAAGTCAGTAAGAAGTCCCATTGCTCTTGAAAGTCTGAGAACCTGTGTATGTAATGCCAAGAATCATATGAAATCATATGGAGGAGCTTCTTCTATGCAATTTGGGAAAAAAATTCATTTACTTCCAAATTTTTAACTTTGGAAGACAGAAGAAAATCGATCCTTCAAAATGAAACTTGAAAATCTAGGAGCAGGATTTATCTCCTTGTAAAGTTTTTCAGCCCTTGACTGAAGAACCCCTTTCTCTTTGGTAGTATCTTTAGACATATTAAGAATCAGGAAGTCTGAAATATGCTTAGATGTATTATTAACATCTGTTTATTTCCTAGAAATTGTTTAATTGTTATGGCTTATTGATTCAATTTCATTTCATAGTAAAAACATCTCTTGTGGATATGAAGCGGAACATTCGCACATCTTATTAATTTCAGCTGGAACATTATGTATAGGTAGTAAATTATTTTCTTCCCTCTCCTCCCTATGTTGCACTTTCCCTGTAGATATGCACTCTACAGGGCATTTAAACAATGAGGAAGATACAGAGGTAGCCCCAAGAGTATTGTGTAGCAGATTGTCTGAGTATGATTAGATTGGGGTGAGCTCTGAGCATGAAAACCTGCTGAAATTTTCAGCATGAAAACAAGATGCTTTAAAAAGTGCTTACTTCAAGTTGCCTTTCTATTATACAGTTACCTCTATAGAGCAGTCTGAGAGCACACTGGGAAGGGTTTTTAATTTTATTCATTTGGGATGAAATTTTCTGTGTCAGTCTCATACCATTTCAAATTAATTTTGGGAAGAAATGTAGCTTATAGCTCTTCATTAAAATATCCTCTTGAAGTCAAATGAAGCTTGTTTAGCACTTCTTGGAAGATTGCTGTTTTCCTCCTTGTCCTGCTGAAACTCTTCATTCTCCTCTGAGGTCTTCAGAAGGTTTTAATTACAATACTATACTGACCTTATGAGGTGAAAATGAAAATTCACTCTTCTACTCTCAAAAGCTCTAAATTCTGTACATAACTTCCACAAAAGCAAAATTTTATAAAACATGTTATCAATAACTAAACATGCTGATGCTTAACTTCGAAGAAATAGGGTAATTTTGTCATAATTATTCTTCTTTTATGCTGGAAAGAGAGAGGAGAAATCAGGTTAGACTGCAATAGACCAATCTATTCCCATTATGGAAAACTTCTTGCCAAATAGATTGTCCATCAGCATTAATTATATCTCTAGACTATGTTTTAAGACTACTTGAATGATCCTATATTACAAAACCTGCTGTTGTCAGAAGATAACAACAGGTCCATGATTGATCTGTGCTTACAGTTGACCTCAGATCACCACATATGAATATAAATCTCGTTCGATCTAAGTAATTGAAAAGTCAGATTGTAATAGATTCTTAGTGGCTCCCACCAAGTGGGGAAGCGGGAGGTGGTTCTGATGGGCAGCACTAGATGAATACAACAGCATTATACTCTGGTTTTTCTATATAATGATTTAGTGTTTGTCATGAAAATGTCATAGAATATAATTTAGTAGGCAATTTTAGGGAAAAATGTTCAGCATGTTCAATCTGTTCATTTCTCTGTCTCTGTGTTTTGCATTAATAGGCATTTAAGAAGTGCCTGAACATGTTTAAATATTTCATGAGATGCTGCCTTATGACCCAGTGCTGTACATACTCTAATCACTCTCCCTGGCACTGTGTGTGTCTAAAGAAACAATCATAGAGAATTAGTTGTTTTTTCTCATCCTTATTCTTCCAGTAACCTGCAGCTGACAAGTTTGAATCAAATACAACAGGGTAGATGCCTCAAAGACTGGAATTTCTACAGGTTTTGTTGAAGCAAATGATGAGTAGAGGGAAGAGTCCCATACCAATGTTCCACGGCTGATGTCTGAGCCTTGTGGACAGCTGTTTTGCTGGTCACAGTACTGTTCAGGTAGGGCAAGATACATGACTTGTATCTTCCAGCCTGTGGGAGGAAATATGGGACACATGGAATGGGAAGAGAAAAGAAGGCAAGTACTGAAACAGCTGCAGTGACAGCAGGTTTTAGGTGAGAGATGGATTTTCTACAATAAGAAAAGTGTGTAGGCATTAAATGGAAATCTGGCTAAAGAGCTTTTGTTTTGTTTTGTTTTGTTTTCTGTCTGTTCACTGAATTTCTCCTGTATTTTGCACTTTATATTTTTAAGAGAGTGAAAGGGGTAAAAATAAAAATTTACATCCCTGAAGTTTTTACAAATTATTTAGAATAATTATTTGCACAGAAGACAGAAGATTTGCTTTAGCTGCTTTTATAATGTGGTTTTATCTATATGCATTCAAGTTTTCCTTAATTTCCCTTCCCATCCAGCCCCCAAAGTACAGAAAATGCTTTTTGATATTTGTTTTTAGCCCTACATCTTCACTTGCAGTCTGTCTTGTGAGAACTAGCTAAAAACTATGAAAACCTGAAACCACCTGGCAGATATATTGCAGAAAATAGATAATTCACTTCTAGGATTGACATGGCATCATACTGAGTATATTGTTGGTGGCATGAGGGAAAATCTGGCTCATATGGGAAGAGAAAACCATTTAGTTTCCTTTCTAAGACCTCAGTAATGGCAAGCTAGCACTACCTATTTTATGAATTACCTCAGGGGAATAACCCACATGATTGTGATTTATCTCTGGACCTACAGGGAGCACAGTGGGTGGGAAGCAGTAGCATTTTTTCATGTAGATATTTTTATTTCACATAGATATTTTATCCTTTGCCTTTGGACCTTCTCAGAAATACAAGATGTATTTACATGCAGCTGTTCTGAAGTTGTTCATCATCTGGGTTTGACTTGCACATCCAGAAATGGTGGGACACAAGCTCCAGAAACCATGCAGTCAACTTGCATGTTTTACATAAATGTGCACATGACATTCTCTTAGACAGGAAATTAAATTATTACAATAATTCTATAGTAATTGATTACTGAATGTTTTTGTAGGCAAATGAGAGGAAGATTTGTGCCTCTTGCCACATAAATTGACAGGTACAAAGTGGCTCTATACATCAGTGAGTGAGGTCTTCTCTGTAAGATAACTCTTAATTTTTGGTTCCCTGTGACGTAAAACAGACCTCCCAGACTACCTGGACACCTTTCCAGCCCCTGAGAACATCAACATGCCATCAGGGTGAATCCAGTGTTGGCAACCAGTTCTACAGACTGTTCCTAAGCCAGAATCCTAAGCAGACCCTTCACTGCAAATGCTAAAATAGTTCTGCTGACAGGTGATGACCTGTCCACTTTCCAGGTCTGTTATTCACAGCTGTGCCTCATTTACATAATTAATAATATCAAACCAGAGTTGTCTCTTTCTGAGAAGGTTAAATGTCCCATACAAAGAAGATATGTGGAAAGGCAAAACTATATAAGCTCATGATACTCTAATTATCTATTTAAATATATGCAGTTTTGAAGCATTCCATGTAGAAAATATTTTTAGAGATGGGCAAATGTTGTGCCTCTTTCCACTGTATAATAAACCAGGTCAATGCAGAGTAAAGCTGTTCCTTTTTGGATGGTAGACAAAAGATTTACATGAAAGGAATGGAATATGAAGCAGTGATTTGTCTTAATGGAACCTACAATAACTTTAGCCACCTAGATATTCAAATAATTTTCGGATTCCTATAAAGTTCATCAGTCTTCAATGTCTACCCTTCATTTTCTTTTCATTTGATGCCTACTGCATTAAAAACTGAAAAAAAAGTATTTTCTCTAAATATAGCCATTTTCCAAGAGAAAATTTAAACTGAGAGCAGTTAAGAATTATTGACACATCCATAGCTTGTTAGAAATCCTTTTTTAACTGTAGCTGTTCTTCAAGCAATTATTTCTTTTATCTATTCATGCAGAGTTTCACTGTTTGAAAATTTGAAAGGGGCAGTTATTTCATATTACCTTTCTCATGACTGGCTTACATGCTTGGCAACTTCCCTATCAATTCAAGATCAGTCTGATTTTTTTATTATTATTTTTATTATATTAATAGGAAAACTAAAACAAAACATGAGAACAAAATCATTGATTTGACCCAAAATTTAGAATTTAACTCTCTAGCAGAGAGATGGTAAAAAAAATCTAAAAATTGAAAATGCAACTAAGATGTATGAATGCAATGTTTTACTAGTATTTTTGTCTGTGTTTTGTGGAAATGGTGTTGGAGGAGCAAGTGAAGACTCCTTTCTCCTATGGAAGAATAGTCTCAATAGTAATTAGATATTTAATGTAATTTTCCGATTTTATGCTTACTTCATGATGCAGGATCAAGTTAGTATTAGCCATCATTCAATAAAAATTTGAAGAAGTATAAATCAAAATATGCAGACAACTGTATGTTTAGATATTAGATATTAGATAAAACCAAAAATTTTTTAAGAATTGTGTATGTGGTCCTGCTTGTGGAGGTTGATTGCATTATTTTGAACATTCTAAGGATTTGTAATGAGATGGAAAGGAAATTCACTGTATATAATACACTATCTTAAGAAATAAAACAGCACGTGCAATACACTTCCACAATTTGCAAAAAAAAAAAAAAAAATTCTTGAGCCTAATTGCTAGTGAAGCACATAGGTTGTAAAAGAACTTATTGTTGCACTCCAGTGAGAAGATATGATCACCTTGTCAACTTCGTGGCAACTAGATCACTTCAATGTGTTAGGGTAAGAGTCAGATTCATCCACACAACACATCATCTAGAACAGGCAATGTCTCTAAGTCATACAAAAAAACTTTTATGCACCCTGTAGTTTTCATATCCAATAAAGGAAACAGCAGTGGCGTATGATGAGCCCCTGACCTCCCACCAGGTTAATCTTGTGAAGAATCTGATAAAGGAAAAATGTAATTTCAACACAGAAAAAGCGAGAAAAAAATGAAACAAATGTGAGACTATATGAACAGATATACAAAGTCAAACTGAGGGTCCCTCATCCTAGCATTTTATTCCCAATGATAAGTAAAAATAATTTTTCAAGAAGAATACAGAGTCTAAATAATTATATACAATGCTTCTGTGATATATTTGCCCAGACTCTATGGGCTGCAATTTAGGAAGACTATGAGCTGGAAGTATTTATTTTTTAACAACCCACAGTAGATTTCTTTCCAATAACTCTTTTCAGACTTCCTTTGGAGCAGGGTAAACCCATGATCAGCCATAACATCTAGTGAGAAAGCATTCATCCCTTAGGTTGTTCTCATATTCTGGAAACAATCACTTCCTTTGTTTGCTTTGTACTTGTTAAGTACCAATTGTGTATGTTGGCTCCTAGTTAGGCTTCATAAAATTACACTAGTATTTTGACTAGGTGAATATACAGAGATTTCAGAAAATATGATATATTTATTATTATCTTTTGTTATGCACCAAAATAATTCAAATATTAAAAATCATGTGTGATGTGGAAACCTTTGGTATTATCAACACTATCTTCCAAATTGCCTCTATCCCATATTTTTCAGACTTTGTTTCTTTGATGAAAGACTTCAAGCAAAATTGTTTGTTTGCAGCATGCTTCTCTAGACAAAATCATTATTCAGTACTTGCAAGAGATGTAATTATATTTTTCTTTGCAGAATACTTATAAAACTACAAAGGCAGATTGAAAAGTCCACCTGATCACAATAATTCAAACCCAAACCAGCTACATACCTGAGTTTTCTTTGATACTAAATAACTTAAATTTAATTAGTTAGTTTGCTTGCTGCTGCAGATTAAATAAGATACTTCAAATGCTAAGACATTGTTCCAGAATATGTATCTCATAATGAGACAATTTTTTTATCTTCCTGTAGAGACATATAGGGTAGATGTAGAGAGATGAAATACATGAAAAGCTAAGCTCTGGGCACGAAGTAAGATGTTGATGTTCTCCAGCAAGAAACGTTAATTGTTTTTTCTCCCTTTCTATTGTTCTTTCAGTCATTCTTGATAAATCCTGTTTTCCAGACTTCTTAATGATACTTGTTGATTTATCATCTTTGTTTGCTTGCCTCAGCTTACTCCTAATTCTGCATACTGGTTGATCAGTGGCTGCAACAGTGGCATGATCAAGGTATTTCTTAACTGATCATTCAGACAGATTAAAAACATTTCCCAAGCTGAATAAGTGGAAAAATGGATGACCTCCCACCAGTCACATAGAACACATTGTTTAACTAACTTAATAACTAACTTAAACAAGTAAACTTCCAAAGCACACCGCCGTGCTGCTCCCATCTTTGTCTGAGATTGAACACCCAGCTCTTCACTGTTTATCTTTTGGCTTTCACAGCACTGATATTCAGACAATAGGAAAAAAAAAGAAGTACACTTAGAACTATATAGCTTTTTTGTGCTTCCAATCACACTATGTCAAATTTATAAGAAATAATAATTAATCATCAAATTATTTATTTACAGATTTAGTATTTTCATAGAGTACAGTAATAATACAGCAAATTGTTGTATTAGGTTCTAGTGCAAGGGCATTATAAAATAAGAAAATACTTTGAATCTCTCGGAACATAACCCAGACTTATGTGCTAAAGCCAAAGCTTAAGTCTTTTCATTTTTTTAAGGTATAGTAGAGATCCAGTCAGACAGTATATTGTCTGAAGTATATTGTCAGAAAGAGCCGCAAACAGAATGTCAGTTCATTCCAGGAATTAAATCTGTTGAAACCATGCTTTTATGAAGTGCTGTGATAAACATCCTTTGAAAATATGTATAGCATTAATATTATTTAGTTTGAGTCCCCCCTGAATAATAAATGAATGTCAGCAATATCATCTTTTTTCTATAAACTTTAGAGTCTGCTTAATTAAAAACTCCTCATTAAATTCACTGTCTAAAGCTATTTGTCAGTGAACTGGTTTTGCTTGTTTGTCAAAATTCCAGTCTCACAAATCTGTATCACTTTCTGCTAAGCAAGGACTATTTGGGTTAGTGTTTTTAATGATGGCTATATTAAGATAACTTCCTGTTAAGTTCTCCAAAGGTCAGAATTATTTTTTCTTATCAGTATATAAAATAAAAATCCAAAAGTAATTGAAATATACTGAAGATTTCTTTTTCACCACTCTAAGAAATCTCACATAGATAATAACTACTTCTGCTGATCTATTGCTTCCTAACAGAGAATAATGGGAAATATATAGGATAGCCAGCAGTGAGCTCATTTATCAGATGAGAAAAGTCTTAGTTTAGTTAGCACTGCTGATCTTTCTCTACAGTGAAAACTTAACCAGCGCTGTCAGTGTTTGTGAGAAGTGTATGTAATAGAAATTGTGCTTAAAATAGTTCAGCTGCAAGAAAAGATGCAGTAAAATACATTGCCCACATATCTAAAATTCCTTCTTGACTTCCAGAGCAAGTAAATTTTGGTTCACAGACTCAAAATATGAAGATGTGGTCCACATCATGAAGACTTTTTGAAGACTCACTGCTGTTTTAAAAATACTGTATAAAATTTTGCAAATAAATTGTTCTTACAGCTTTCTTGACACTAAATAAGGTTTAATGAAAAACTATATTCTATCTGTTTTTTTAGAAAAAAATGGGGGACAAACCTTCCTTTATGTGTTTTATTTTGCAGATTCAGAGTGAACTTTCTTAAAAAATAATTTCCTTTAAAAAGGTTTTTTAAAACAGAAGAATGATTCTGCTTTCACATTTGTTCTACTGATCTTATACAGTTGTAAAACCTCTGCAGGAAGAACTCTATCCCATGTAATTGGCGTTTACGGTCTTGTTTCTGAAAATGAAAAGCACTTAAGACAGTGAAGAAGTAATACTGTAATATTTGCCCTAATATTCACTGGATAAAAGGATTTGAAATTTCTTCTCTCTCACCAGGTGTAAGTTTTTGATTCATTTACATCTTGCTTACATTTACTGTTAGGAAAAACAAAACCCACAAAAACCCCAAACCAAACCAAAAAAGCCATAGTCAAATACACTAAAAATCTAGGCTCAGTAAGGCTGAATACACCAAAGCTGAAGGGCACAGCTGTGATGCATGATCTGTCACCTGCATTGCTGTCTCTGATGTCTGAGGAACATCACAGCAGGCTTAAGAAGGCAAGTATTGCAGCCTTAACCCCTGATTGTACAGACTGCATAGCCTGTGTTATCTTCTGCAAGTGAAAGGGGTGGAGGTGAAAATATTGCCACCCCTGACATTACGAATTGAATCCATTTTAACAAGCATTTTTACTCAAATCACTATTTCTAAACAAAATTGTTTGCTGGCTGGTAAGAAACTTGCATTTTTTTTCTATCAATCCTGCATTTTCAGTTGTCCTCCCTGAAATACATGCGCGTCTGAGTATGTGCAATTCTTTTCTAACCTTGGGTCTTAATCTGCCATTGTCCATTTTGAAAACTGAATTCACTGAAATCAATTTGGTAAACCAGTGACTCATGTATTATTTAAAATTTAGATAGTAAAAATATGATCCTTGATGTAATGTGTGCTGCATTAAGGTGCTTCTAAAAAGCTTTTATAATTTTGTTGTAATTTTAAGTAGAATTCTGGTTGCTTTCTTTTTGCAATTCAACTTTTTTGTTAGGCTTCCTATGGGCTCACTCATTTCAGCAATGCTACTAACATAACATTAACCAGTTCTGGGGGGGGTGGTTTTGTTGTTGTTTTTTTTTTTTTTCCTAATGCAACCCTAGTAAAACAACTTCTGTATACTTCTGTACAATTATGTATGCCAGGTTTGGAACAAACTGCTTTATCCACCAGCACTTCAGAAGAACTTTACTTTATGCAGACTTTCCTTTCTCCTCTCTTAACATTTTGAAGTCATTAGATTTAAGACTCCTTTGAGAATCAGCAGCGCAGTCTGGAGAGAGAACAGAAATTTAAAAGCAGAAGCAGGGGGGAACACTTCTCTTTTGCAGAGAGGCGAGACCATGGCATTGGCTAGTCTAGTGATAAGAGCTTATTGATGTAGAAGTAGTGTTAGAGGCATGAGATGCCAATCACAGAGTTAACTTCAGAAGGATATGTAACAGATAACAGGCAAAAACAACCTTTCAAGTGGGGGACTGCACAGTAATCAGAATCACAGCTGAGAATACAGGGAGAGCTTCCCAAATGAGGGATATGTTTGACTGCTTAGCAAAGGCCTGAGGCAGCCAGCCCCAGGTGCCTAATGGAAACATTTTTTCTATGTCCAGTTATGCCTTTCTCAGTTTCTTTAACAGAAGTCTGATGTGGCTTTCAATCCATGAAACAAAAGTTTTCACTTACTGATCATTTTGCTAGGTTTTCCATCCTTGCAGTAGTGCATTTAACAGGAGGAAGTATATATCTTGGCTGTAAGGTGAAAGAAATAAAAGTCCTGTAGGCTTGAAACTCACTATTCAGTCAATAATTGATCAATTGACTGATCAATTCTCAGTATTCTCATGACATAAAAGGAAGATGCACAGTCAAAAAAGTAACAAGTTAGAAGAGGAATCCAATTTCAATCAGTTGAGTCCAGTCAGCTAGTTGAAGAGGACTTTTCCTCAACCTTAACAAAATGGGGAAGTTGTCTATCAGTTCTTTCAAGGGAAGGAAAAAGGAATTAAATATTTTCAAGTAGGAGGACATGCTCTGGAAAAGAGAAAAACAGTATAATGGGTCAAAGTTGAAATTAGGAACCTCAATTTTGTTCCCAGCCTGAAGTTAAGAGGAAGAAAAATTTTACTATATTGCTTTCTATATCTGAATTTTAAGAAATAAAGATCAGATTGTTGGAACAAAATGGGAAGCAAACCACTGAGAAGCTGGGGCAAATCAAAGCCACATTCCACCTCCATTCAACACCACTCTTTTTCTGTATGTAATGTGTTTTTATTTAAAATTCAGCTAGGTAATGTTCAGAAGTGTTTCATTTTTTTTTTCTCTAACTGTATTTAGCAATGAATAATGTGGTGGTCTTGCCATCACCAAAATACAGTTGCAAGTTTATGATAAACATTCATGTTGTTGGAAAGGGATGAAAAGTTAATCTAATAAGTGTACATTTACTTGGGTTCAACTACTTTTTGATTTTATTTGCCAGAAACACTACTATTGTCTGCAGCTATTGCATACAAATTTCACTTTCCACTTCATCTTACTTATATATAATGTATTTTTAGGACAGTATATTTATATTAAGGGAGTGAAAACCGTTAAGTAGAACAGGAAAAGCTATGTATTGACTTGTCTTCATTTTGTGTGGAATTAATAAACTAAATTAATGTTCTTGAATTTGGAGGTCAGGAGGTTTTATCTTATTTCTAGTATATTCATCAAACAGTCATTGATTTATTTTATTGAGTCTGTAAAACAAACATCATTGCCTTTGGTCCCTGACTACATTCCACTTTTACCACTTAGTCTGGTGTGCCTAATGGATGGCAGATGCTATTGTGGGAAAGCTTGAGACTATAAACAGCAGGTACTCAGCTGCTCATGATCACAATGCAGTGCCTCTGAAATTTTCATCCTTTGCAGTCTTATACATATGACTCA
This sequence comes from Hylia prasina, assembly GCA_013397195.1. Lineage (NCBI taxonomy): Eukaryota > Metazoa > Chordata > Aves > Passeriformes > Sylviidae > Hylia > Hylia prasina. The sequence continues at coordinate 172,756 of VYXD01009302.1, read as the reverse complement.
TGCTTAATTTGTGTAGTGATTTTAATTTTATGAGGAAGGGTATTTATGCATTTCCTGTCATGCTTCAGGTAGACACATGATTAAAACCTTATAATCAAGAAATAATTTTTCAGATTCACATAGTGCTTGTCCTGCTACACAGGACCTATTTTTAATTAAAAATCTGAGCTCTGGTACATATGCAAATATCATTATGTTAACAATAATATCCGTGAAAACATGAAAGACCCATCCATTGTCTCAACAGAGCAACAGAGAAGGAAAGCAGTGGGATATCTTACACCTTCCTTAGCTTCACAAAATGAATTGTAATGGACACAGTACAACATGAGGTTTTGACAAGGTTAGCCCTCCCTGGGTGATTTGCTGTCTGAACATGAAAGAAACTGTAAGGCAACTGGGGAACTTTAACTCTTTCTTACTATTCTGCAGGAAAATGTTAATATTTTACAGTGGATAATGTAAATCAGATATTGCGCTTCATTAAGAGCAGTTCAGAACTAAAAAATACAGAATTTTTACTTTTTGAAATATGGTAAAAATATGGAAAAATAATACAAGACACAATATAAGAGTAAAACTGATTTCTCCATAACCTGTGCTCTGACTCATACTGGAACCTTTTGTTTCAGTGGTAGAGAATGGGTAAGAAGGTCTTTCATGTTTCTGTTGTTAGAAGAGTTAATATAAGAAAGCCAAGCTTATATTGCAAAGTATTGAACTTTATATGAAGAATCAAGGACAAGGTTTCCACAACTTGGAGACGTGTTCTGATGATCGGAACACGTCTCCACAACTTGGAGACGTGTTCTGATGATCGGAAGACGTCTCCACAACTTGGAGACGTGTTCTGATATCAGAACACACTGTACCAACACTCTGCAGACCTAACTGAGCCACCCTGTAAAGCAGAATCCCTGCATAATCTTGACAAACCATTAGCTTAGATAAGCATGGCTTTGTGTCAGTCCAGACACAATTTTTTGGTCATTCATCCTTTATTTATACATACGGTTATTTATTTATATTTCTTTATATGTATACCTTGTGATGTTATACCTTGTTAATGGTTCATTCTGCAGAATGTGATGTTACAAAACATATTGTTGTGTATCCAGCCATTACATATAGAGAATATACTTGACTTACTTGGGTACATTGTAACTCTATGGCTGTTTGACTTAGGAGGGAAGCTAAGTAGAGGTGAAGTCAGTCATAGCTGTATTTCATGCCAATTCTTCTCAATCCAATGTAAGTGAGAGCTGGACCTTTTGGGGATCCACTGCAGCCACTCTACATACATGTGCAGAACACCTGCCTGAAAAGTTTGTCTTTACACATCTCTGAATGCCTCTCTCAGAATGCTGAAGCAATTGTGCAATTGAACAAACGAGCAGGTATGGTTACCTGAGAAATATTAGAAAGTAGTGGACATGAACACAGCATAGGGAAAAATCTCTTCATTTTTATTTCTATAGATTATAACACCATGATGAATGTTCACATTTATAAATATGTGGGTTGGTGCAGGCAGCCCAGAAAACATGCAGTAGTTTTCTTGCACCACATCATGTTAGCAGATATTGGTACTTAACTACTCTGTCTTAAGTCTTTAAGCCTTCCTTCTTTTCTTTCCATGTGCAAAATGAGGTCTCTTGCTCATTTACATTTCAAAATGCGCTCCATTTAGCAAAACAGATGTTTTCTTCAAATAGACTTCAGGTAATATGGACATCTCTGCCTTTCCTTTATGAATCCATCGTAACCAAATTACATATGCATAAATGCAGCCTAAGTCCTTCAAGGACATACTCATTAGCCGTGTCATTTTGGATTCACTCTTTGGAATAAATATACCCGTGTGGCTGTTTACAGCATTTAGATTCCCAGATTGTATTTGAAAATAGTGATTTTATGTATATTAACTATATATTGCTATGTTCACAGAAAGAAAAAGGGACAAAAAGATAGTTATTCACTACGGTGTAAAATAAGTTGACTTATTGCACAACTCTATATCATTTTCACACACATAGATGAGACTGTGATCAATCATCTCTACTACTCCTACTTTATTCACAGTGATATAGCTTAGCTAACTAGATTTTCCTTATTTATAATGAAGTGACAAAATATTTCTAGCTACAGTAATTCACTAATTCACAAGTACAACCATAGTTTATGGGAGATTTTGATTTCTGTCAGTGTAGGTAGATGAAATATTTCTAAAATATGTCATGCAATAACATAACTTGAGATAAAACATGTTCTGTGGAATGTGTGCTATACAGAATACCTATAGGGAGATCCATCAACATCAGAAAAACTTTAGAGTTGAAGCATTTTTATTATGTGACCTTAAACAAAGTTGTTTTGTTTTTTTTTTAAACAGGTAAACTATGTAGTAGAAGACTGGATGACTAGATCAGTAAAGAGATGCTAGGTTATTAGCTGCTCAAACTTCATGACAACGTCTGTCTAATTAATCAGCTGTGCCACTATATTCCAATTTTTGCACTGTTTTTTGCAGTGTTAAAACAAGCAAACTGTAGTCACAAACTTGTCCCTCAGAGCTGATATTAGCCATGGTACTGTCAAAATCAGTGAGAAGATCTCCCTTGGTGTGAGTGTAAAGCAGCAGAAACCTACATGGGTTAAACCAAAACATAGTAGTACTAGCAATAATTGCAGAGGACATTTAGAAAAATCATGCAATCATTATTTCATTCCTTTTCTCCTTTATCTACTAAGCAACATGTAACCTTACCTAGCTAGAGGTTTTGGTCCATTTGTTGTATTATAAGGAACCTTAGAAACAAACATCCACCCGTCCATCAGGTTCTAAGGAAGATGAGACTGGCAATTAAAAAGTACTTCAAATCTAGAAAATCGCCAGTAGGCTGGAGTGACAGATCCACCAGAAATAAAGTTGCGTTGTGTGTTGGAACTGGTATGTGTGGACAGGGAATGTAGCAATTGCAGAGTCATAATGTTTGATTATAAATTACATTTGAGGGCTCATTAAGGCACAAGAGCATGCATTTCACTACACAAATGCAAGGATTTAATACAGGTAAAAAGTCATTACAGCACTCGAGGGCAAAATAAACAGTAAGCAATGCAGCATTCCTTCATAATAGTAAAGTAATCTATATTGTGCTACAAGCCTTACCCTAATAAATAGGCCCTAATTCCAGACAATGCTCCAAGTAACTAAGAAATAGAAACACAGTCTTAACAGATTGGCATTTCTCCCATCTGTTGCTTGGCCTGTCTTCAAATGTTATTTAAGCATCTTTTTCTATTGAATATCAGTCTGAGAAGAATTTGACAATACTGCTAATACTGATTTTATACAAGTCACATAAATACTAAAAATGTGACTAGAGCACAGTCCTGTTTCACCTTCCCCTCAAAATCAGGAAGTTCTTCATACCACTGTTATAAAGGAGATTATAGCTGGATTACAAATGTGGCACTACTTTGGCCTTTTGTTCATTTTTACAGTGTAAGTACTAAAAGCATCTTTTAAGAACAAACACATCTTTCCACTTCCAGCAAAATCACCACATTCCTCTCGTGTTCTCTGGGAAATCATTACACTGATAACTCTATTATTCAGCTCTTTCTAAGTTAGTCTGAAAACCTGCATATTTGGTGGCACTGCATGCTCTGTGGTACATTTCCAAAAGGCTAATTATCTGGTGTCAAGCACATTGCTAGTGGAGTGGTGCTAATTACCTTTTTATTCTCTATTTGTTCAACTAATGAACTTAATTAGGTTCAACTTGGGCCCATTGCTTTTCACCTGTTCTTAACTTGAAACTTGCTTCTGCTTTGTCAGTTCTAATGAAGAAAATTACCTATTTTTTCCTAATATATCAGTTTTGTCATTTAAACGTGTTAGCCCTCTGAGTGATGCTGGGGGTGCCAGAGACTAAGTGGACAACACAGCCTCACTTACACCTGCAAGAATATTCATAGACCAGGTCCTCTTGGTGCACATTTGTGGATATGTGAGAGAGAAGGGTCTAATGGGGAACTTTCAACATGGCTAGGCTAAGGGTAAAACATTGTCCAGCTTAGGTTAAGAGAGTAGAAATATCAACACATTGGAGGTTCTCACAGAGACAGAGGGGTTGGAACACTCACCCTGCAAAGGGAGGTTGTAGGAGTGGTTCAGTGGGAGCAGATTTGGCTTCACAGCACCTGACTGCACCCCAGTAGAGAGCAAAGTGGATCACAGGGTGGGGATGTGCTCTTCACAGTGATTTCTGGTGGGAGAATGAGAGACGTTGGCCAAAACAGAAGTTTTAAGGTTTAAGACAAGTTTTTTGCCCTGCAGGGACAACCAGGTTTCAGCACACGGCAGGAAAGTGGTCGTGCCTTTCCCCTTGGAGGATTTCCAAACTACTTGCAATAAACTCCTGAGAAACCCAGCCAAACCCCATGGCTGAGCCTGTTCTTTGCAGGGGTTAGGACTAGAACCTTCTGAGGTAGCTGCTGGTTTGATATATTATGCAACTGCTTTGATCCCCTCCATGGTATTTCATCATCATATTCACCTGGCTTATTCATTTTTACCCAAAGATCAGCCACTGTAAATCATGCACAATTTGAAGACATGACTTCACCAAACAAAGCAATAGAAATAATGCTAATAGAAATAACATTATTTCTATTAGCAGTGAATATTCCTTGCTTTTCATGGACTTTCATTTTAGTTATATCTATATGCCTTGGACAAAATCTATATGCCTTGGACAAAGGCAAAAGAACTTTTTATTGTAGTATAGAAAAGTCTTAGCAAGTGTAGAAGCAAGCTTTGTGCTTTAAGTTTTTTATCCTCCATTTAGATTCAATTTTTGGGTCTTGTGAATGATTCTTCCAGTATCATGGGATACCTCTGTCATCACAACATTTTCAGTAACCCAAAACCTCTAAAAGTCAAGCCTCTACAAAGTATTAAGAACTATTCTGCAGGGAAAATATCAATTCTACTATATTTCAACTATGAAATATGATACTTGCAAGCAAATGCAATCCTTGAATCTATTGTAATATAAAAACTGAGTGATATATCACTTTGGGCATGGCAACAGTTCTAGGAGTAACATAACTGTGATTACTTCCTACTATTAAGAAATGAACATTCCCTCTATCGTAAACTAGAAAAACAATACTTTGTGAAGGGTATGTGTCCACATCAGCCACTGACAGATAATCTTTTGCAATAGTAGACGAAGTGGCTGCAACAGAGTAAATATGTCCTCACTTTTACATTTGAATTTTTTCCACTTTCAAGGATTCTACACAGATATAATTTTCCACGTTAAACAGAAATTTCCAACTGTAGTAATCACAGAATTGATTCTATTTTTGAGATTTTCACCATGCATTCATGAGAATTTGAAAAGATAAGAAATATTGTTTAAATAATAATTCAAATGTGATGAAATCTACAGGACAAAGTGTGCTGTACTACATATTTGCCATTCGCAGTCAAGACCACATGCTCAACACAGTTATTACAGAAGGCAGATAGTGTGTGTGAGCAGACACGAAGGAATATATAACTCAATATATTATCTGTAACAGTCAACAGCCTTTTAAGCAGCTGAATAGTACCATAGATGTATTTAAGATCCTGACATGACTTAATAGATAAATAAAGTTCCACTGTCTTCGTAGGTTTTTTCCAACTCCTACAATTTCAAAGAAAGGTTCTTCTTCAGCTGCATAGTAAAGTTTTAGACAAGCCAGGTAATGTACTCTCTCCTAATTGACCTGAAATGGATAAAGTTTTACAGCTTTTATATGTTGTTCATTTAGGCTGACCAGTATTCAAAGCTCATAAGTGGAAAACACTAGGGTCTCCAAACTAAACTTTCTGTGTGTTACCATTACTGTAGGTTGTACTGTATCTGCACCGATGTCTTCCTCAGTAGTTGTCATAACTTCCCATAAATTTCACTTTTTAAAATTTTGTCTGGGTTCATGTTTTTACTATCTCTGTAATCTCATTAGCACACAGTAAAGATGTACAAGAATGTTGTTAAAATCTATCTCCTTAAAATACAGTATAATTGCTTTCATTTTTGAATTTAATGCTTGAAAAGACATTGTGGATCCTATGTAAGAGAAGCGTATCTGGACCATAAATTAAAACTCTTTGGTTGGAAACATGGCTACAAAAGCCACCTCTTGATCACTAGGTTCCCTTATGTCTTTGTGTCTGCTCCACTCTCTCATTATTTCCTGCTGAACAGAAATAATCTCATTTCCTAGAACTGACCTGTAGAGAACTGTCACAACCCAAATCACTTGATCACTGGCTTGACAACCTGAGTCATGTCAGAAAGTCACTGCCCTGCCAAATCTGTTTTCAAAACCCCTGAGGAACTGACAGAATGAATCATTTCTCCCTGGTGAGGCTTGCTACAGGGTTTTTTTAGGTTTTTGTTTCTTGGTGGTTTTTTAGTGGTTTCTTTTGGGTTGATTTGGTTTTTTTGGTTTGGTTGATTGGTTTGTTGCAGAGTTTTTGTGTTTATTTTTGTGTTTTATTTGTTTTTGCCTAAATGTAAATAATCTGTCTGGTTTTCGCTTTCCTCTTTTTTTGTGGCCATGTTGTTAAACACAAATGGGGTGTGAGCATAAAGCATGCACAGCACTACTAGTTCACTTCAGGAACACCAAAGTTGCCACTTGACCAACAGAAATGTCAGCATGAATGAACAGAATGTCACAGTGATTACAGTTAGCCTCTCTGCATTGACTTTGCTTTGCCTAGTCCTTCTGTTTTTGCCTGCTTGACATGAAAGGTTTTGTTAACTCATAAGAAAATGTTTTGAATAAATGGATTTTAAATATCTATCAAAAAATTGACAAAATACCCGAAGAAAATAGAAAAAGAAAATCATTCTAGTGTTGTTGATATATTATTACTCTTTTACATTATTGTCTTCAGAGATGCAGATGGGTTATTAATAATTTGCCATATATTCAGTTGTTAAAGTGTCATTTGTCATCAGAATTCTCAGACTCCAGTTTCTGTATGCTTTTGCTTTTCCTAAAGTGAATTGATGCAGCAATGTCAATATGATGATTTAGACGTCATTAGTTTTATGCAGAAAATATGGAAAGGATTATTGGCTATGGAAATCTGTAAGAGAAGATTAAGCCACTGCAATTCTGAAGTTAAAAGACAGTTACACAGATATAGAAAAAAGTTTTGATTAGTATATCCATTTGGCAGAATATCACAGCAAGATGCAGGAGGAATTTCCGTCTTGAGATTGGGGTAAAACCAGACTTCCAAGCTTATTAAAAAATGTAAAGGCACTAATCTAGGATAGCTCATCTTTCTGATTCCATTTATTTTTTGATACAAGTGCCCCACTTCAAATCCCTCCTTATGTTACTTTCATAAACCATCTAAGTACCACTGTTTTGCAAGAACACCTTTTGTCCATTATTGAAGTTGTCAACCTCTGTACTAAGAATTAAGGGAAGGGAATTTATGAGCCAAGATTCTTGAACCATATTAGTACTTTCTTGACATCTGTTGAGCTTCTTGCCTGCTAAATGAGTCCTGTGCTTAAACAATGATTTCTTAAAACTTTTATTTGAAATTCCATGTTCCCCTCAATATCTTCCAATTTGAGGAGTGCATTTGGTTTTCACTATAAACTTTTGGGTTAAAAAAAAGATCCCTGGCCACTCCTATGCAGAAACATCTCTATATCCCTAAAAGGCCTATAAACATGAGGGTATATTTAAATGTGTAAAGAATACAGCTAAGTACATATGTTCCTGAAACACCTTTTTTCTGCTTCCCAGTCACATTAAACTTGCTTTAAGACTCTGGGCTATAATAATTACCTTCTTTCAGTTTGAGGTGTGGAGGCAGCCATTCACCACTAAACTTGTAGTTTTAGTGAAAATTAAGTTTTACTGGTACTTCCACTAAAATTATGCAGCTTTAGTTGCAATTTGCCATCTGCAATTAGATTAATCTTCTCCAAACTAATGACGTGTAATTTGTAAATGAACTGTTTGTTTCTCTGAAAGGATCACTCCAGTCATCTAACTGTCAACTCTCCGCCAAATGGATGCTTTGTTAATCATGACTGTCAGACTGTCAGCCTTTTTGAATTAGACTGACTTTCTGGAGTTGTCCCTTGGTTTGGCTCTTTGACAAAGACTAGGGAGGGCAGGAACGACTTCTGTTTCTGATTTTCTTCAAAGCCACAGAAAAGCAGAGGTGCAGGCTACTTTATGCCTTCTGTCTTTCTTTTAACTATGTTAGAAAGAGATCAGATCTTCTTAAACAACATTTTCCTGTTACACATTCCCGACGATATGACATGACGGATGAAAACTAAGAATAATTTCCTTATGATTATAATAAAGATCAAATATGAAAATGGGACAGTATAGTTTACACAGTAACAATAACGTGACATAGAACCCTAGGACTGATTAGCCTTGAGGATCTTTAAATTATCCTTTCTCTAGTAATTTCTTCTGATTCCAGAAATATCAGGTTTTAATGGTTCTTTCAGCTTTCAGGTAATATGTCCTCATTCTTCTCAGAATATATCCTTCTCACAGACTGATACATCTGTATGTGTGTGTGTTTGGGGCTTGGGTTTGCAGAAGGGATGGGGCTGTTGGGGCTTTTTTTCTTAACAGCAGTAGTAGCAGCTAATCTTGTTCTGAGCCCCTTTATGCTCCTGATAACAAAGTTTAGCTGGTTTATACTCTTCCCCTAGAATTTATCTAAAGGGTTGAGCTGAGCTAACAGTTGAGTTTTGTAAAACTGCAGATGCATGCAGAATGCATAGTTCAGGATGGCAAAACTAATATTCAGATCACACTACTCATATCAGTTCCTTATTTCTTATTTTTCTCATGCTTCTAAACTTTGACAATGATCTGCTTTACTGCAAGCTGTTATTTGCATCCTGATTTGTTACAGTGTGTACAAGCTCCAGAGCAGCATTGCATACACTTCTGAATTTGATGAATAAACAAGTTTGTCAAATGAGGTTCAGGATTTCTAAGATTTATAATAATTACAAGTAGTTTATTATTATTATTTATTATT
>VYXD01009302.1:141585-163618 GCA_013397195.1 Hylia prasina | reverse complement strand
TTATTATTATTATTATTATTATTATTATTATTCCAATCATTTGGGATTGGCCATTTTACTCACAGAGAATGGCATCTTTGAAGACAGATATAACAAGTCAATAAGGAAAAATAAAACAGAGACCTCTGAGATGTCAGTATTTGAAATTTTGGCCATGTATATCTTTAGCATTTATATGATACTGCTAGCCAGAAGTCAGAAAAGAGGCCGGAAAGTGATGTGTCAGAAAATGGATCTTACTAATATATTTTCTCTCTTCTCCTTTCATCAATTGAAATGACACTTGTTTTCTCCTATAATAATTTGAAAGAATTTAAATTAATTCTTTATTTAACAGTTTTGTTTTTCAATTAGCATCTTAATTGCTCACTAATCAGTGACAGTATTCTCATCTCTACCCTTCGAATCTATATTTTTCTCATGCATATTCTTCTTTATGTACAGAGAACTTTAATGTCATTTTGGAACAGTTTTAGTTACTGTATATCAATATCATTATTTTTAGTTTTTAGCTATCAAAGTTAAAACCCACTGATTCCCCCCACAAGCATTAGATTATTTTGGCTATACCCAACAGGGAATGAACAATAACTCTTAAAATCAAATAGGTATTTCAAATATATGAGGAATTAAACTTAAAGTTCATTTTTGTTTTATTAATGCTAAAATGTTTAAGAGCTCAGAACTCAGCAGAAAGCAAGGAAAAAGCACTACAAACATGGCAAAATGAAAATTAGTTTTGCATTTGAACAGGCATTAATGAAAAATGTTCTATCACCATTTCCTTTGCTTTATAGTCAGTGGCAGTTTCCCCACTTCCCTCTACAACAGCAAATATGGACTTTAGGTTCCAGAAGAGCCAAACCAGCTTTCCTGATGGTCATCTCATTTTAAGCTTGCCTCTGTTCTGCCAGTCTTACATCTCGCACCTAAAGTTTGCTAGTGTCAAGGTGTCTTAAGAATCGCCTTTGTATTGATAGACACACAATAACTTCTTCGAGAGCAGATAGTTGCTCTGGCCCAGGATTAGATAAAGGCACTGTATGAATTGCTGACAATGGGTTTTTTCCTTCCCCTCACCTCCAGTTCGGTCTTGTGTGCAAGAGAATGATGTAAATTATCTCCCGTGTCCTCCTGATGCCTTAAGTTTTAGCTGTCATATTATCCAGATTCTGTACTGCGCTAGTATATAACTCTGAACTTCATAGAAAGTGTTAGCAAGTTCTACTCACAGTTTCATTGGTCAAAAGAATCCTTTTCCAGCCCAAGGACACCACTGCAGCTTCAGGCCTAAGAAGTATAAACAGCAGCAAATTGAGGAGAGCAATCTGGGAGAATGGGACGTCATAACCTGAAGCGGTCATTGGACAATTAACCCCAATATTTAAATGGACCAAAACTTATAAATGTGTGAAAACGTGTGACCCGTTGTCCATCTTGGATGTAGCCTCTGCCAGGGTCTTGTGCTGCCTGAGGTGTATCCTTTGAAGGCCTTTTTAATGAATACCTACTTTATTCCTTTCAGACTGCCTAGCATATGTTCCAGGAAGCCTCTCAAGGCATCACTTCTTTAACTCACTATGGCATAGCGTATTTCCTTCTTGTGCTCAAGAGCAGCTGCTCCTAAGAAACAAGGCTCCAGCTTTACCCACTTCTCAGTTCGGGCTGTCTCCAGCCACTTCCGTCTGTCACAGGACATAAGGCAGGCATTCCTTCTGTTCCGTCATGTCCAAAACTTAAGTACCATCTATAAACAAACTTAAAACATTTTTAACTGGGATAGGCAAAAGATATTAAATGAGAGCTGTTTAATTAAACAAGAGCTGTGATACTAGCCTGGATGGCTAAGATTTTTGAAAAGCTCAATTCAGCTCTATTTTGCTAGACTGTGATCACATCTAGCAGTTAGTTGAGGAGCACAAGGATTTTCACATTTACCGCAAATGAAGGAATAAGTGTGTTGGCAATTAGAGACTTTGGGAGCATATAAAATATCAGCCCCTGAAACTGAATTTATATGTGACTGCTCTATTTTCTGTGATTAATCAGGCTTGTGCAATGCCCTAGCTTTTCATTAATGTCAATGGCTAGATTCATGGGCTCTGCCACTTCAGCAGAAGGAAGGCCACTTGAATTCTGCTTTCATTCTCCTTTTCTTATTTCCTGGGAGTTCAAGGGTCAACAATCAAAGTGCACATCAACCAACCAAAACTGAAACATTTTCTGCCTCACTGAACAGACTCTGAAAAAGCCCTGGTTGTATGGATCATTTGTATTGCTATTTGCCATTGCTATTTATCTTACAAATAGAAGAAAAAAACATCACCTGCATTAGTCCTGGCATCCTGTATGAAGTTATTTCTCATGTCTGTGCAGACAAGTATCTATATTTTATGTTTAGCCTATAACAAGTTATGATTTCCATAGTGCATATGTCATTCAAACACATATAGATACTCTTCAGACCAAGTGAAAGGGCTAGCTTAGGTCAAGGATATTCTTCATTTATGGAATAGACTGTGAGTCATTTATTTTGCCATAAGCAAAAGCATTATCATGCTTACTGGATCCTTGAAGACCTCTCAGAATTTACTGCTAGAACTTCTCTGGGGTTTTATGAAAACCTAATCATGACAGTATCTTAAAAAAACCACAACCAAACCAAACAAAAAACTAAACAACAGCAACAAAAATAACAATGAAAAAGTAGAACTTCACTAATAAGTTAGGAAATATCCTTGTTTAAGTTTATGGAAGTCAATTTTTTTCTCATCCAAGACACTTGAAATGTAAATAATATATGGCTATCTTTAAGGTCCCATTCAACCCAAACCATTCTATGATTCTATGACTTTTTGTGACACAACATGGAACCACCTTCTAAGGAAATTTGTCCTACAATATCGCTGTAAAGAAAAGAACAACTTATTTAGGCACCATAAGATATGTAGTTGAGTGAAACTAAAAAAAGGGAAATGACAGATTATGAGCACCAGAAAGGGAACATAAAGAAGTGATACATCCACTTATCCTTTCCCTTGTTTTTCTATAGACCACCTCTCTCCAGCAACTGCTTCTTGTTCTGTGTTATTCCTCAAGCTACTAGTGAAAACTGGCAGCTGTCCTGCTAGCTACCTGAGTCTTTGGATAACCAGCTGGACAGTGTTAATGAAACCGGCAGCTATTAACACAGTGGCATACATTTCCACCTTCATGGTGCGCTCAGGCTCTGCCTGCCAAAAATTTTTAAAAAATAATATCCAACTCTAATTACTAACTAAATGTTTTAGCTTATTTATATACATACACACACAGGCATACAATGTTGATAGACCTTTTTTTTCTAACTTTTATTTTTAGTTAGCAAAAAAAAAGTAGATGGCTCAGTATGCAGCTATACAACATAAAAGTTGTAATTTGTAGAAGGTTGGGATAAAGGTGTATTAAAAGGGAGAACACCTGCAAAGTGTATGTGCATGGAGTAGTTTCTTTATGCTGTCACTGCTGTGGTTGATGTTTTATTCAGATGATCTCTAAAGACACTTAGTTAATTAGCTCAAGGAAGCAACACAATAATTTAAGTTAGGTCAGGTAATGAGTTCTTCAGTTTCAGCTGGCTTCCCTGGGTGATTTAGCAGAACAGCATTATTTTTTCTCTTGGCCTTGGAAATCCTCAGGCTTAACTCCCAAACTTTCACTTCAGCACTCACAATATCTTCTATCTAACTGATAAATTAAAAATGACAGAGTATGAGAAATGGAGAATAAATTGGCTATTCTGAGTTCAGCACTAAAGGACAGTAGCTTGGATGATTCACCTTCAAGGACCAAAGGCAGAAATATCCTTTGAAAGCTGAGTGCTCTCCCTGAAGGTATCTACCAGCCAGCATGAATTCAAGGGATATACCATCCCAGACTTGATTTCCACTGAACCATGTGGGTCAGTGCCAAGCAGCTGGAAAGGGACTCCTGCCAGCAGGAGTCTATCAGGCAGCTGGCAGAGGTGGAGTAGTGCAGGCAAAAGCACTGCTTGGGTCATTATGGACACACAGCGTGCAGACATATGTCAGTGCTGCCAATTACACCATGGATGTTACACTGTACCTAAACAGAAATTAACTGTATTTTCAACAATAAGGCAACAAGGAGTTCCTTAGTTTCCTTTTTTCCCGGCACGTTGTGTACAAAAAAATGCAAAAAAAAAAAGGAAATATAATTAGCCTATGTTCATACCACTAACCCAGTGTTTTAAATCCTAAAGAAATTTTATCTGTTCTCTCCTTTTGCTGATCAGTACAAAATCTCATATACACTACTGCTGCAGCTGTTTCTGCTGCTTTTTATTTTTACTTTTTTCTGGACTTCAGGGCTTGTCTTTTTTTTCCCGATATTGAAAATTGCTTAATATCTCAGTTTGAATATGGCATAATTTCTCATCTCTCTAGAGAGTGTGAAAGCAAAAATATTGAAACAAAGCACTGTCTTCATCAATTTGTTGGGGAAAATGCAGGAATAAAGTAGTTTATTTTTCTTGTAAGTATGAATAGAGAAAAGGTTATGACCAAAAAAAGGAATGTTCAGAGAGAAAATATATTTTAAAGCCAGAATATATTTTGCATAGTAGAACTTTTATATTGCTTTCCAGTCAGGACTTGCATTATTTATTTAGTCATATGGAATTTATCTCAGAAAAAAAATAAATTGGAAATTGGATTTCTCAGACAGCAGACAGTAAGTATCATTACCATATCTTGCATTAGTTTCACTGTGGTCATTTTAAATTTTTCTTCTTTTTTTCCTTTTTTTCTTTTTAATGGCTTTGTTTGTTTGTTTGTTTGTTGGGGTTTGGGGTATTTATTTGTTTTGTTTGTGTTTTTTTCCCATTTTTATTTTTTGTGTGAAACAAAAGACAAATGCATTCTCTATGTGCGGATGTGTAATTGTTGCCAATCAGGACAGTATTAGAGGTTATAAACACCCTTAACAATGCCAGACTACTGAGCTAAAAGCTATGTTGATCAGATGCTTGTTGCAGTCTAGCCATACAGGAATGATGCTCCACACAGATTCATTCATTTGCTCACATCTAGTTGCATTTCCAGTGTACAGCTGTACTCTGTAATGCAACATCATTTGCAGCACTAAAGGTATTTCTGTTATGTTAGATAGTTCTGTACAACACAGGGAAGGTAGTACTTCAGATCTCTGCTGTATTTCTTAAAATCAGAATGTCTTCAGCTGTTCCCAGTTCATAGGAACTCTCACACTTAGCAGTGTGCCCTGGCACCCAGGAATGCTATCTGTGCATCAAAACTAGGCAAGGGAGGGGATTGTCCTGCTCTGCTCTGCATTGGGGCAGCCTCACTTAAAGTCCGGTGAGCAGTTTTGGGCTCCACAATATAAGGATATTAAGCTGTTAAAGAGCATTCAAAGAAGGACTGTGAAGATGGTGAAGGGCCCTGAAGTGAATTTGTTTGAGGAGCAGCTAAGGTCATTNATGACTGATACTGATGATTGATTTTTCTGCCAGTGTCACTGTCTTCCATTTAAAAAATACTTATTAGTATAAAATCAATAAGGTTGTAAAAACTTCTAAGATCAAATCCAACTAGTGGTCAGAAATGTGTGTGTGTGCATCTGTATGTATACATATTTTTATATATTTATATACTTATACACTTAATATATATAAATATATTTAAAGTACTTATTTGTGTGGCTATAAATATCACGTTAGCAGCAACCATTCTGATACCACCTTTTTCCAAGGTTTTGTATAAAAATCCTGTCTTGAGGTTATCTGGAGGGAAAAGGAGGGGTTTTTTGTTTTGTTTTTTGCTTCTGCCTTGGGTGGCTGACTACACATTAATTTCAAATGGCATTCCACCAAATTTAATTCATAACCAAAGTATTGCAGAATGATCCACTTGAGTAATAAATACAAAAGAGCTACTTAAGTGTGCATGAAATCTTTTGTCAAGTGATTCAGAGCATTATATTCGGGTTGCAGGACCAAGTTTTGGTAACGAAGGGATTATGGGTGTGGCTTCTGTGAGAAGCTGCCAGAAACTTTGTCCGTGTCTAGCAGACCCAATCCATGTTGGCTTCAAGGCCAAGGCCTTGCCAATCAGAGATGGTAGTAATGCTTCTGTGGTAGCATATTTAAGAAGGGGTGCCAATGTGATTGGGGCCAGAGAAAAGCAGGGTGGAAACATGTGAGAGGAGCAGCTCTGCAGACAACCAGGGTCAGTAAAGAAGGAGGGGCAGGAGGTGGTCCAGGTGCCAGAGCAGAGATTCCCCTACAGCCCACGTTCCAGACTGTGATGAGGCAGGATGTGACTCTGCAGGCCATGGAGGCTCATGATGGAGCAGAGATACACTCACAGCCCATGGAGGAGACCCACACTGGAACAGGTGGATGCCTTAGAAGAGGCTGTGAACCCATGGGAAGCCTGCGTTGGAGCAGAGTCCTGGTAGAGATCTGTGGGCCCATAGGGAGAGGGGCCCACAGTGGAGCAACTGGTAGGACTTGTGACTCCTTGTGGGACCCTCTCTGAAGAACCCTGTCCTTGAAGGAGTGCACCCCATGGAAGAGTGACCCACGTTGGAGCAGTTCATGGAGAGCTGTCTCCTGTGGGAGAAACTCTGCACCGGAACAATGGAAGTACTTCTCTCCCTGAGCAGTGGCAGAAATTCTGTGTGATGAGCTGACCATAATCCCTGCTCTCTGTCTCCCTGCACTGCTGGGACAAGAGATAGAGACTGTGAAGGAAGGAGGGATGGGGGGAAAGTGGTTTAAAGACTCATTTTATTTCTCATTATCCTGCTCTGATTTTGTTGGTAATAAATTGGGTTAATATTCCCAACCTGAGTCTGTGTTGCCTATGATGGCAATCAGTAAACAGTGTCTCCTGATCCTTATCTCAACCCATGACCATTTTGCTATATCTTCTGTCTCCTGTCCAGGTGTGGGAGGGAGTGATAGAGGGGATTTAGCAGATACCTGACATCCACCCATGTTGAAATCACCACTTTATCAACAGTTGTGCAACTGGTACAGTATGACACTGTAACATGTCATATTAGAGATGCATCTCTATTCTTTCTAGCACGAGCTTTGAGACCATGTCACATGAGATGTTTTGAAAAACAGAGCCAAATTCATCCAAACCTATTTGTTTTTCTTCAGAACAGACCAGTTACATGTCTCTTAAGAAATTATTTATAATTATTTCAGCAATATTTAACACTTTTTGTCTTTAAAAATATACCATAAGGTATGGTTTCTTCAAGTTGTGCTGAAGACTCATTTGATTTGTGTGGGNAATACATAATACAAATCTGTACTGTAGCTATCTACAATATATAATTTATATTATACAATTATAATTATACTTTATTATAGTCATTCTGGTAATAGCTCCCCCTCAGTCTATGTACTTTGGCTGTTCTAGTTTATTATTCAGCCACTTAATTATTGCTGTGTACTTCATATAATTTTAATACATTTTAAAGGCAATCAAATTTGTGCTTTTGCATTTGAGAGTCACTTCTCAAGGACCAAAAGTTTCACCCCTCCTATACTCTGTTGAACTGTTCTGAAGGAAAGAAGTGTCTATGGATTGGCAGGCACCCTGAGAACTGATACTTTATCTTCCCTCCTCATACCCTCAATGGCTCAACAGCTACCACACAATTCTCAGAGCAAGAAGTACTTTTCAGCCTTTCCATATCTAGGAAATTTCCAGGAAAGAGATGGTAGCATGTAACTTTCCAAACATAAATAGTTTTAAACTAATTCAACAGGTTTAAACTGAGATTAAAATGTAGCACTTTCCAAGTTCCAAGAATCTATGGGAAAGTGCATGCTGTTTTGCTTGATTTTCTGTAAATGTCCTCAGTCCATAAGATGCTCTGCTTTCAGATTTATAGCTNCTCCTGATCCTTATCTCAACCCATGACCATTTTGCTATATCTTCTGTCTCCTGTCCAGGTGTGGGAGGGAGTGATAGAGTGGCTTTAGCAGATACCTGACATCCACCCATGTTGAAATCACCACTTTATCAACAGTTGTGCAACTGGTACAGTATGACACTGTAACATGTCATATTAGAGATGCATCTCTATTCTTTCTAGCACGAGCTTTGAGACCATGTCACATGAGATGTTTTGAAAAACAGAGCCAAATTCATCCAAACCTATTTGTTTTTCTTCAGAACAGACCAGTTACATGTCTCTTAAGAAATTATTTATAATTATTTCAGCAATATTTAACACTTTTTGTCTTTAAAAATATACCATAAGGTATGGTTTCTTCAAGTTGTGCTGAAGACTCATTTGATTTGTGTGGGGATCTTCCTTTAAAACCTATTCAAAAAGAAAACAACAATAATAGTGTCACCTTCAATTTCTTTTATCACACACCTAAAATTTTCTTGTAACAGTCATCAGAATCATTATTCTTGTCATCCAAATTGGGAACAGAGAAGCAAAAAACACTTGGGCATAATTAATCAGCAGAGCTGATAATGTTTAGCATCCTAAGTGTACATTTGTTTCCCATATGAGCAGCCTTCCTTCTACCTGTGCATTGGACGATGTAGGCCATGAGGGACAAGGCCATTGTTTACAGTTTTGTGTGGAAACTGCCCACTTCTTTGATTTCTTATGGACCAAAAATTAGTTCTGCTAGTCAAAGAGGATGGATGTGGCAAAANGAAGTGTCTATGGATTGGCAGGCACCCTGAGAACTGATACTTTATCTTCCCTCCTCATACCCTCAATGGCTCAACAGCTACCACACAATTCTCAGAGCAAGAAGTACTTTTCAGCCTTTCCATATCTAGGAAATTTCCAGGAAAGAGATGGTAGCATGTAACTTTCCAAACATAAATAGTTTTAAACTAATTCAACAGGTTTAAACTGAGATTAAAATGTAGCACTTTCCAAGTTCCAAGAATCTATGGGAAAGTGCATGCTGTTTTGCTTGATTTTCTGTAAATGTCCTCAGTCCATAAGATGCTCTGCTTTCAGATTTATAGCTATTTAAAAAAAAAAAATAGGTGGAGATGTCTGCCTTTAAACAGTTGCCATACAGTATTATTTGTCTACAAACAAAAAATCAAGATTTTTCAGACTCTTGTGCTTAGTGTGGAGAGGACAAATTTTTAGGCAAAACCAAGATCAGGCAAGAAGTCATCAGTCTCAACACACTGACATTTGAAGGCTCTCTTGGCACCAAGAGAAAACATGCTGAAGTCAAATGCTGCTTTGATGAGTAGAATTTCATCTCCCTCAGACCAACATAGATTATTTTCTGCTGTGCTTTTCAGTTTTAGCAGATAAGAGCCTTTCTGATTGACAGGACTTCATTCACTGGAGGACTTTATAGGGCTATTGCTTGGCTAGTGATAAATTAAGTGGTTATTGATCATTATTTTTGTGTCATGTCTTATAGAGTGCAGATGAAAATCAGTATATTTGAAAACCAGTTACACCTTTCCTTCAATTGTATTACTTTATATTGTATTACCTCCAGTGTTGTTTTGAAATAGTCTTCTCTCTGACAAAAGCCGCTCTAAACCTGGCTAAAAATGGAAACAAAAAAATAAGCAGCAATGAATTGCAATCCTTAGGGTTTCTCTAGACATCTTTGGAAGAATGTCTATTCTTTATTCTTTAAGAATTTTTTTCTTTAATTTTTATACAATAATTAGCTTTCCCATTATACCTGCATAATCCTGAGAAGAGCTGAACTACTTTCAAATTTTACTTGCCTTCTGACGTTTTATTTATCAGCTGATGCCTATGGGAATTATGGATGTTTCCCTGTGATGAAAGGATGCTCTGCTGACTTCTGCATTTTTTATGCTGCACACTGTTTCTGTGGGGAAAACACTGTTGCAAGTGAAATTGTTGTGGGTTTTTCTCGCAGTAGACTGGGTCTGATATTTGTGAGTTTCTTTCTGTTTCTCTGTTCCCAGTTTTCTGTGATACTGGGTCATGATGTAGAAATCAGTTATTGTCAGTTATCAGCAATCAGTTATCAGTTTCCCTGGAAACAATAATCATATGAAATATAACAGTCAGGAGGTGGGGGTTGTAGAAGACGTGGCTTCTACCCTTTCTAAACTTCTAACTGGAAGCTGGGGATGGAGTTACCATGGTAGACACCAGTACAACAGGAGGGCATACAGAGTGGTATGACAGATATTGTGACTTCATCATATGAACGATTTCCAGATAGCTGGGCTCCCAGGCCCTTTATCACCCTGGCTTTGGTTTCAGCTAACATAGTAGAAACTGCCACATCCCTTCTCTTTAAAGAGAAGTGTGGGATTGAAAGCATATCCTGGTTTTTGTTGTGTTGTTTTTTTTTTATTATTATTACTTTTTAAGACAAAAAAATTTTTGTTCTGACACCCCAGTAGGACAGAGACTTCAGTTTAGTCCTTTTTTGAATGCTTGTTTGTTCCTTCCTTCTCAAACATTTCAGCACTTCTGCTATAAGGAAGCTGCTAAGTAAATAAAAGAAAGACAATATTTTCTTGTATACTTATTTTAGGAGCTTAACTTGTGCAGGTGGACAGTGTGTGTAATTACAAAAAAAAATGGTGGGGAGGAGAGGACTCCCTTGGTAACCAAACATTCAGAGGCTTCATGGGGCAGTTTGCAAGCAATCTGCAGTTGAGAAATTATGAGTATTATGTCTCATAATCCCAACGATGGTGGATAGAGTCCATAGCACAGTAAGGATCATTTTTCTTCTGCACTTATTAAAGTAAAGCATTGAGAAGAATGAATTCAGAGTGCAGAAAGTTCTTTACATTTTTCACAGCATGGAGAAGTGTATGTTATCAAAAGGCAGCACTGACAATGATTTTGAACAAGGCTGCATGACAGAAGGTATGGAGAGGCTCTGTCAGGCACTCCCAACCCCACTCGTTCCCTCTGAAGACCCCTGTCTAACACTGGAATCAAATCAGCCAAATCAGCTGCCACTTTGCAAACAATTTTTTTTTCTACTATGCTTTCCAGAAGAGATATGGTATACCATAAGATTAGCTTTTGTGTCAACTAGACACTGCTGCAGCAATTGTATATTGCATTATTTCTAAGCTTTTTTCAATTTATTAGGTAGTCTTAACTGAGTCATTTTGACCACCTTGCATTTTCTACCTCCAAATCTAAAAGAATATCATCTTAATCCCATTTTTGTAACACTGCTGAATTTGGTTTTGCCCTCTCAGGCAGCTTTAAGTTTCTTTGTAAGTACACATCATTCTTATGATTGAGTGCAAATAGAGCAACTAACAATGTGACTCAGATCTGAATCGTCTAGGTCCATCTCAAACAGATTCTGAATGTGCCCCTGGCTCTTCAGTTGTCTCTGTTACCAATGACAGTGAAATCTTGCCTGCATTAATCTCATAGCAGCAATCCCTGCAGCGACACTTAAGGGAGAGTCCAACAGAACCAGATTCCTAGTTAAGATTTCAGTGCCTGAAGTAGTAATTGGGTATCCACAATTGTTTGTTTCCTGTTATATAAGAAGAATGCAAACCAAATATAACTTCTTGAGAAAGCATGTAATGATCTGGGGACTGGGGAAAAAGCAATTGTTCCTATAAAATAAGATATAACTGAAGATATGAGAGGATTTTATGCTGCATATGTATGTACAAATACATGTATCCCACATAAACTTACCATAGAAATATACGTTCAGATTTCTTCGATCTTTCATTATTATCATTATTGAAGAGTAATTTGTTATGAAAATTGACTGATGCTGTTCCAGACCTGTATCATTCCTCTGAGTTGCTGAGTTGGATGTGTAAATTACCCTCAGCTTTGGTGATGAATAAATTTTAGATCTGGCATCTTTCTCCTGAAGTGTATTGTCTGAAGTATCTTCAGCTTAGATTCTATAATTGAGTCATTAGAAGACTGTCTCAAATCGAAACACATAAACAAAAGAGAAAGCCTTAAAACAGAAGGCTAAGGTATTATGTGAAGGAAGTTGAAACTTGGACGTGAGATGAGGTAAAAACCTTAACAAGAGAGATGAGTGGTGACTTGCTTTATTCAGCTATAAATAATCATGTTGTACTCCTTAGTTCTGGATGGATATTGCTACTTTTTCTGGTTTTGCTGCTGTTGTAGACAAACTCTCATTCATTCTTTCAGAATAACACATCACAGTACTTGCAAGTACTCATGTGTCTGTTTAGGCCAGTACATTTGCAAGGTTCATCATGATGACAAGTTTTATCAACCTGTGACAATCTTTCAGATGGAAAAAAAAAACAAACCATAGATTGTTGTTGTTTATGGATTTCTTGGGGTTTTTTTAGAAAAATATCATGTAAAAACATGATATTAGATAAATGTATTCTTTTCACTTAGCATTTATTTGTAGATGTTTTACATGGTTATGCCAAGCTTCTTTCAAGTCCATATTATTTTGAAACAGCAAATGAAATAACATAAATTATGTTTCATTTAAAAGGTTATTTTTTTTGACAGTTTTACTAGAGGGTGAATTGTTTGAATGCCATTCATCAATCTCTGCCACGACTCACAGCAAATTGGTTTTTTGGTATTTTTAATATTTGGTTTCCTTTAGCCAAGATGGTTTACTCTTTCCTTAACAATGACAATAGCTGAAGTGAAAGAGCTGCAAAAAAATTAATTGGGCCTATCAGCATTATCTAGACTAGCAGCACAATTTAATTGTGACAATTGCAAGATGTTTGAATATAGGATACAAATCTTCTCTTCAAAATTCTTCTGCTATTTTGACAGTTGAATTTAAATGAGATAGGGAATATGCACATTGTTATATACTCCCTTGTTTTCCTTATCCCTTTACCATGGTGGGAGGAAGAAAGAAATTTTAAAAATTAAAAGACAAAAACTTCTGCTTTAAACTTCTAATATTTAAAATACCAAAAATTCTGCAGTAGGAGTGAAGGAAATTAAGTAGTGGGTTATTTCTCACTAGTGCATGCATTTTCTTGGTGTCAATAATTGAAATGCCGTACAAGTAGCTTCTATTTCATGGCAAAATGGTATATTCCTATTTCTTTCTGGTTAAGTTGTGTGCTTGGAGTTTCAGGTACAAAAAAAAAAGCAAATATGTGAAAAAAACTAACATCAAACCACCATTTTCATATTCCCCATGCCTTTTCTTTTGCATGGTATGTAATTGCTCAGTTAGATAGCCATGAATAGGTTGATCACATGTATATCTAGTGTTCTGATTTCTCCAGAGTTGTTACCAGAATTATATCCGTGTCAAAAGTGGACTAGCTGAAGGAAATGTAATTTTCTAGGGAGCAGAATTAAAGCTAATTTTTTTTTTTCCTTACTGTTTTTGGAAGTGTAAGAATAATGGGAAGAATGGCTTTTTTTACTCATTCATGGAAGTAACGAAAGAAATGTGTCCATCAGCAGTTCCATTGGTTCAGGTTTCCACCTGACTCAAGCGAGCAGCTTCTACTTTTCAGCTTTATTTTTAGTTATCATAAGCCGATTCTTTACATGAATTGAAACCACATCATCTGTTTTCAAGACCCTTGAGAAGTTCAAGTCTAAAACATAGTTCTGGAACTTCTTCTAGCTGGTGTTTGTAAGTCTTGAGGGATTTGTAATGTCCCTAGGGAAAATAAAAATAAATTGAACCATTAACCCGTCTTATTTCTATTCAGGTCTTAAAATAAAAGTTCTTTCCTAGCTTATTCAGATGACCTACCTGGAACAGACAGGGAATGTCATCTACAGAGCAGTTTCTGAAGGTAGGAATTAGTCATCTCTATTTTTCTTTCTCTTTTTTTTTTCCTTTGGCACTTAAAGATCAGCCAAACTATGACAGACCGCTCCACAATCCCTGGTCTTCTTAAAATGCAAATTGTGGCATAAAACAATCAATGAGCCTTGTCATCTTCTTTAGGAAAAACATGAGAAGGAAGCATTCATAGGCTTCTCTCCAGCACATCAGCAGAGATATTGAGTGCCTGAAAAGACCCTTGGGTGAGCACAGACAAAGCACCTCCATGACTAAACTCAGCACAGTAGCCAGAGAAATGTATGACTAACTGTCTCTGTCTCATGGAAGTTGCAAAACTCCTGCTCTTGGCAGTACCTGAAAATGAATTTATAGGTTTGACTAAGTTCATTGAGGGCTGTGTACAGAGAATTACACAACAGCGTGGGTAGTTTTCTGAATCTAGGGCATGTCTTCCTCTCTCTTGCTGTAGGCAAAATATGTTTTGTAGAGAAGTTATTCTAAACACTCAAAGGAAGAGGTCGCTTCCCCTCTAGCCTCCTATTTATTTAATTTTTCCTCCTGACTGTGATTGACCATGGGACAGACTGCTGTGGCTGTCCCAATGAGAAGTTATTGTCTCCAGGAGGCAGAGTACTAAGTGACTCAACAGGCAATACTTTCTGCTCTGCCTGAAGTTTGTCTTTACAGTGCACAGGGTATGTCATTCTCCCTAAGCAAGAAAAGCAATAATTTACATTTTTATCAACCTCTCCAAGAGCCTTAACTCTGAAACTATCACAGCAATACCCTGGGCAGTATATCAATAAAGAGTCTGGCATGTCTTTAATAATAAAACTGTGTCTGTCTCTAGTCCTGACCTTCATTTCACACATAAAAGTTGAGGGTTTGTAGCAACAATTATACATATTGTCTATCTATCTGTATGTATGCAAACTCAATCTTAATGATGCAAACATTATTAAATAAGGATTAATTTATATTACATACATGACTAATTGGTAGGGATAAAAACTGTTTCACCTTTAATCATGACCAATCCATCTACAGCATGTTTCAACACGATGGCAAGAGAGTTTTAAATTGAATTCAGCACTTTTATTCTTCTTTTCTCTTATATGACTTTTAAATGCACATAATAGCAATAGAGAACACAATTTTTCAAAGCACTGAAATTGCCTTTTCAAATTCACTTGTCTACACAGAAGGCTAACATGGCTACAGAAAGGATGATTGCAAAATGAAAAAATCTTGCAGCCCTTAATTTTCTTGGATTCATAAACAGGGCTAAAGAATTGCATTATTGCATTAAAATATATTAAGAACTGCATATAATTACATTGCAGTCTGCACTGAAGTCTTTCAAACAAGCCTTTAAGAATTCAAGTAGAAAATCTATCAGTCCAAAGTAAATATGTAATTTTCATGCTAGACACTGGGACTTTGGTTCGTAAACCAGATTAGCCTTAAGGACACTTAATGTTCACTTTTGAACACCTGTGAATGTTTAAGAAGGTATACCTCTCTTGAAACCTTTTTATCCCTTAACTTTTTAAACAGCATGAAGTTAGTGAGCAAAATGGAGATTCGTTTACCTTGTTCTTTAATGTCTGTAAAATCCTTACTCAGCTATGTCCTAAGGAATTATACGAAGGCTGAAAATGCTTCCTTTTGTCTCTTAAGCATACCATGGTTGTTAGTAAGACAATTTTGTACTAACTTTTGGCATGTTAGACCTCACCAGCATTTTTAGGCCAAAGCGTCCAGTTACTTAAAAAAAATCTGTGTCTGTTTTGATGTCCTTTTGAGAGATTTCTATTCTGACACTGGATTGAAAACAGTTTTTTGGGGAAAAGCACAATGTAAAGAAATTCTCTTATACATTTGACTCAAGCTACAGGATTTAATTTCAGTTTTTTGGTTGCACTCAAACCTGTACATATGTTTTAATTAAAGTAATTAAAAGGGCTTTTTCTTTTATCTTGCTTGTTTTATTCTGTTTTAATGCAAGGAAAATGCTATTTTCCTAATGGCCTATTATTTTTTAAAAAATTTCATTATCTCTGATCCTGATGTGTTGATAAAATTCTTCTATACTCTAATTTTTTTTTCTTCCTCCTGGCTATAGAATCCTAACCAATAATTTCCAGAAATAATGGCAACAATAGTAAGGAACCTAAATAATTTTTTTGCTACTATTTGAATAACATTTAATTAAGAGTCCTGTTAGGGCCTTATTTTGTCTGGACAGAATAAAAATGTTATTTTCAAAATCAAATTCATTCTAATGAGTATAAATGGGAATGAATGAGCTTGAGTTCATTTTAAGGACAAGGTACTTGTTAACAAATGAGAAAAATCTCTGGGAGGAAAGAGGGGGTGTCAAATGCCATCTCATGGGCAACAGAATAGATCAGAATCATTTTAGTTGGATAATATCAACAACAATCTGATCCAACTGCCTGAACAATTCTGGGATGAGAAAATATTAAAACTGATCAGCTTGGTTGTTGTAGTTTAACCCTGTCCAGCAACTAAGCACCCCAAATACATCCATTCACTCTCCCACCATGGGGTGGGGGAGAGGATGAGACGAGTGAAAATGAGAAGAGTCATGGGTTGAGAAAAAGATGGTTTAATAAGTAAAGCAAAATCCACACTTGCAAAGCAAAACAAGGAATTTATGCACCACATCCCATGCGTAGGCAACGTGTTCAGCCATGTCAGGAACTTGCACTCTGGATGTCTCTCCTATCCTCCTTCTTCCCACTTATATGCTGAGCATGACATCATAGGATGTAGGATATCCCTTGGTTCACTTGGAGTCAGCTGTCACAGCTGTGTTCCCTCCCCACTCCTTGGGCACCCCCAGCCCCCTCACTGGAGCAGTGGGTGAGGAGAAACAAAGGCCTTGTGTAAGCCCTGCTCAGCAATAACAAAATCATCCCTGTGATATCAACACTATTTTCAGCTTGAATCCAGAACACAGCCCCATAATGGCTGCCAAGGAGAAAATTAACACTATCCCAGACACAATGGAGCATAGAACACCACTCTGGTAAGCCTGTTCCAGGGTTTGATCACCTTCATAGTAAAAAACTTGTTTCCTATTGTCAAGTCTGAAACTCCCCTGATGCAACTTTGAACAATTTCCATGTCAGCT
Organism: Hylia prasina; assembly: GCA_013397195.1. NCBI lineage: Eukaryota > Metazoa > Chordata > Aves > Passeriformes > Sylviidae > Hylia > Hylia prasina. The sequence continues at coordinate 146,666 of VYXD01009302.1, read as the reverse complement.
GATACTGAATCCTAGAGAGAAGAGCTCAGCACCTCCCTCTCCACTCCCCTTCCTCAGGAGTCTGTAGAGAGCAGAGAGGTGTCAGTCAGCCTCCTTTTCTGCAAATGAGGCCCCTCCAGGGTCCTCAGCCACTCCTTACAGGACTGGATAGCCAGCCCTTTCTTCAGCTTTGTTGGCCTTCTCTGGACATAATCAAAGACCAACATGTTCTTCTGAGATGGAGTGGCCCAGCACAGCTCAGGCTACACCAGTGCTGAATACAGCAGGATAATCTTCTCTCTGACTGCCTGGCTGTGCTGTGTTTGATGTCCCCAGGATGCAGTTTGTCCTCTCAGCTGCCAGGGCACACTGCTGGCTCACAGTGAGCCTGATGCCGACCAGTGCCCTTAGATCCTGTTCTGCAGGGCTGAGCTCCAGCCACTTGTCTCCCAACTTACACTTGTACACAAAATGACTGGGCATTAGCCATCCCACTTTCCTGATTTGAGTTCACTCAGCATATTACTCCTTCCACCCTCTCATTTGTTTTTTTTTCTTTTCATACACAACTCTGAGGCACAGTGCATATCCATCTTCACATGAAACTTTTACCTTCTTACTTTTCTTCATCTACTTACTCATTTTGTCAAAAAGCCGCCTACTCTCTAAAATCCTTCTGGCAAAGCCCATTTTTTATCAAAAACCTATCATGGCTATTAATTAATGCCACAGTCCTTTAATTTACTTCTCACTAAATATTGATAATAACAGTGATTAATAATTAATAGTTAATAGTTAATAATAATAGTAAATAATTAATACTTAAGAGTAAAAAGTTAATAGTTAATAATGAACAATTAACAAATAAGAATAAATAATAAATAATGAATAATAATAGTGAATAATAATAGTTAATAATAATAATAATAATAACAACAACAACAATATAGCATCTTGGAAAAACATCTGTCCTCTCAAAATTGTTTTTGTTTGCATCATCCACTTTGTTCCTTTTCTGTGTATCTTCTATCTCTCAACAAGGCAAATGTAACCTGTAAGGTTACTTTTATGCCTTAAATATTTATAAACAGTACCAAAGGATAGCTAAAGCCTGGAGTTGAAACAAGAAGAAAAAATTAATTTTAGTCAGCTTCAAAGTTATTTACTTTTACTGCCCCATTTTCTTTCAATGTTTTATTTCCCATTTCATTCTCTGTATCTTGACATTTTTGCTTCACTGTGCCTTGTTCTAGTCCTTTTGTCCTTCTCTCTTTCTCTGTCATTTCCCTTCATTTTTCTACTCCCTTTCTTCCACTCCACCAGGTTGAAAAAACAATAGTATTTCCTGGTTTTCCTCTTGTTTTCTGAGTGTAGTCTTCCTTCTGCGTATTTTGCCTTTATTTCCCCTTTCCTGAAAGCTATTCCGTTTCTCTTCCCACCTGTTTTGTTTGTTTGTTGACTAGGCTTTTGGTTGCTTGGTTGTTTTGGTTGTTTGTTTTGGTTTTTTGTTTGTTGGTTTTTGTTGTTTGTTTGGGTTTTTTTGCAAAACCACTCTAGATCATTCTTATTTATACAACATCATCTCTTTGTGTCACCTTTTTTTCCCACCTCTGCTTTTCCTGCATCACATACATGTAGCAGCAGTGGAAGGGATTGATTCTGGGATTCTCAAAACAAGAGGAGGAATTTGGGCACCGTGTCAGACCTCAGCAGAGGATGGCTTATGCGTTGCAGATATCTGTATCAATCCAAATTGCAATTTTCCCTTGCAGTTTTGTATGCAACCCTCTGTATGTCATTTTTAGTTGGCCAAATAACATTAGCTCAGCACTGGAAATTGAGTTGAAGGCCTGGCTCTGTCCAACCTTTCAGTGCTCAAGCATTGCTCTTTGACCGCAAGGAGCAGGAGGGAAGGAAGATAGACTGTGATTGACTCTATTCACTATTTGCCAGGATCAGGACATTTTGGAGAGCACCTCAGGGGTGGAGAAACCCTGGTTGTGCTGTTCTTTATGTCTCCATACACACAGAGTGAATTGGAGTATGGCCTGGCAAGAAATTGACAGGGGAAGATGCTGATATGAATTCATGCCACCTACAGTGACCTGTTCACTAGAGTTTGAATTGTGTGTGAAAAGCTCTCAGCAGTTCTCATTTAAGCCACAAAAATGTCAAAATATTTTACTCAATGAAAAACACACGTGAGTTACCAGGCCTGACTGTTTTTGAGTTCACTTCTCTTTGCAAACAACTTCTGAAATGAATTTTCCCTCCTCCACCCAGCTAGCAGTAAGCAATTCATACGTTTTGAGGTGTGAAGGGCTTTTTAAATTTGTTTTTTAAATCTCTACTTTAAAATAAAGTGCTTCTCATATAGAGGGATTGATTCTTTTCGTAGTGTAGTGAATGAAATTACTGTGGACTATGAAAAGGCAGCATAGTAGTCTCTGTCTTCAGCTGCGTAACATGTCTGGCTTCTATCCGTTCTACTATTGGAAAAAGAAATATTTGAAAACATTAACTCATCAAGGAAAAATTTCAAGCAGGAATGAAGAGAAAGTATTATGATGAGAACAAAATCATCCCTTGCCATATGCCTTCCCTACAGAGAAAACAGTTTAGACACCCATCACATGAAAGAGCTCAGCTAAGCCTTTCCCTGGAATTAGTCTACTTACATAGTAGCTAGATAAAATAATGTTTATAATTTATCAGCAGTTCTTCTGTCTCTTAATTTCATTTAATTGATCAAAGACTTTTCAGAACTTTAACAGAAATACTAGCTTCTGATTAATTCTCAGCTTTTCACAAAATGTAAAAAAAGGTGAAGTAAAGATATTACCTTGTTTCTTTTTCTTATTTTTATTCTTACTCTTACTCTTATTTTTTTTCCTTATGCACATTATTGATTTTTGTTCTTGGTCCTATCCTTACTATTATTGAGCCCTGTTTCTCCCCATGTCTGAGGCTGTGACCACTCACTGAAGTATTTGGGGATTGTTAGAAGATATAAATGCTGAAGTCTTCTTTCAGAATCATGTCATCAAGGCATCTCTTTTTCAAGGTTAGGTGTTGAACAATGTAAGAAATATTGTCCATGCTTTAAGTTGCCTGTGCTTGTTTTGACATGCTTTGTAAAGCAAAAGTGAAAAGGAGTTTTGAGTATCTGCTGCAGGTATGCAATTGCTGAAAGCAAAGTACTTGTTCAGAAAAGCATATGTGTTTTTATATTCCACATTGGAATCATCAAAATTAGTCCTTTTTAATTGAACTTTTAAAAATAATAAGTGACCCATCTGAGAACAATAGCCATTACTAATTTAGAGACAGAAGTAAACAAAGTTTTAGCCACAGTATTTTTTCTCATATTACATTCAATGTGAATTGAAAAATACCTAAAATAGCCTGACTTTAAAGTCTACCTTGAGGTATACAAGTTTGTCTTATATTTGTCTACAATTTGTCTTATATGATTAATAAGTCATTTTTTGTCATGACTGTTATCTCCTTCATTTTGTTTGTCCCTGTATTAAAACTAGAATCATCCTACAAACACCTGTGAACCTCATATCTTCCTTCAAATGCCTTCATAGTTCTTGTGATGGTTTCTAGCAAGGGCACTACTCACAAAACTTGTAGCAACTTTCTATTTCTCTGATGAGTTCTTTAGAACTGTCTTTTTTGAGCACCCTCACCCGCCAAAGACCTTTGTTGTCTTCTGAGACTTTTTCTGGTACAACCCTTGCCAGAGTGTATATAAAATGGAGGCTGCAGCAGCTATGCTCTCCATTTCTGGATTGATGTCCAGCCAACCAAGTTTGAACTCTTCAGTTTCAAATCAATTTTGGCAGAGGGTTGTATTTCAAAAACTATCAATTTCCAATTCCTTTGTGACAAGTCTTCAAGAGAAGGATCCTAACAAAGCATTCAGTATGAAACAGTCTTGAGATAATACACCTTTTTCTAGTCATCAAGCAATGCACACAGGAACTAAAATATTGAAAGAATACACTTTTGATTAAATTACAAGTCTTCCTTAATTCTGAAGGTCAAGAAATTTTTGTTCTGTATTTCAGTGTGTCACAACACCATAAGATCCTGGTTCATCTCTAATATATACGTAGTATGCTGATGTTCATGACCCCATCCTATAAGTTTTTGTACCAAATATCTTCACTTTCACATGTTTAGCATACAGAAGTCCCTTAGGAACAGCATTTCATCTCATTTGAAAGGTCTTGTGCAGTAGAATTGAGATCAACTCTGGATACTGTTAAAATTTCATAGTAATCTTTTTTCACTCATATTCAGCCAAAATGAAAATTCTTGTTTTTCATCACACTTCAGTCAAAATATAATTCTGTTATGTAGCTGAGGAGAAAAATGCTGTTAGGGAAAGTCTACCTGACTTACAACAGAAAAAGGGAGGATTGTTCAAGTGTGTTTATAATCCCATAAGCAATTCAGTTTGACCAAAACCAAACCTCACTGTTGTTCTTTCTTTCTTTAGGATGCCTGTCAATTATGTTAAACTGAATTCATTTTTATGCTGTGACTTGAATAAAGATAGCTAGTACCAAACCATGTAACTCATGTGAAATGGAGAAAAATACTCTCATTTTTTCAAGAAGCAATGATTACCCTACCAGTTGTATCTCATTGAATCTGAAAGAGCTTTTATTATTGCAATTATATTCTGATTGAATTTTTCAGGCATCTATGATTATAGTAATGCAGCTTTTATTTTATTTTAAACCATAGATTTCATAAAGAAATATACAATGGCTGGCACAAAAAGAAATTGCAAAAAAAAGTTGTTTTTTTTTTTTACTCTCTCTCTTTGAAGGGCAAATGCATTTGTTAATCAGAAAACAGAAACCTTGCANATAAAATATAAAATATAAAATATAAAATATAAAATATAAAATATAAAATATAAAATATAAAATACTAGACTATACTAGATTAGTTTACACTAGACTAGACTAATTTGGTTAGAATAATCTACAGTGATCATTCAGTCCAACTTGGCTGACTACTTCATGGCTGACCACAAGTTAAAACATGCTTTTAAGGCATTGCTCAAATGCCTCTTAAACACT
>VYXD01009302.1:128906-141480 GCA_013397195.1 Hylia prasina | reverse complement strand
GAAGCCAATTCAAGAGTGGATTTTATAATGGAGATATCACTCTACCTTGGCTTGTTTCATTTTTATTTCTCTGCTCTGCTAAGCCAAAGTCAATGGTCTTATAATTCATGTTTCATGGTTTGAGTATATTTAGTTTGTGGTGTCCCTTTCCAGATTAANTTGCTCAAATGCCTCTTAAACACTAATAGCCTTGGGACATTGTCTACTTCCTGAGGAAGCCTGTTACAGTATCTACCAGGCTTTCAGTAATGAAGTGCTTCCTCATGTCAAGTCCAAACCTCCAGACCTGCTCTGACACCACTCTGAGCCATTCCCAGCTTGTTATTACTGGATCCCAGGGCAAAGAGCTCAGCACCTCCCCACACTCCCCCTCCTGAGGTTTTCTGTCAGCCTTCTTTTCTCTAAACTAAACAAATCAGAGTCCTCAGCTGTATCTCACACGACATAACTATGAGCCCTGTCATCAGTTTTCCTCACGGCATAACAAACACAGCCTTATTTTGTTGAAACTCTTTGCTCATCATGTGATTCTGTCTGCTTAAAATATGTGAAAACCACTTTAATAGCAGATTTGACTTTCCTCGTTTTAATGACTTATCAAAGTCTAGAGATACCTCTCTGCAAGGAGCATTTCTGCATGATTTTACTCAGTTCACTGAAGATTTTTTCCATTTCTATGAAATACAGCATAGCATGTTTAGAGAATAATACAATGACATACAAAAATACAGTGGCAGGTATTGATGCAAATTCTTCAGGGTGGTGAGTAAATGATAGAGGCATCTGGATACAAAGGTCTGAATTTTATGTGTGGATGCTTTTTTACATCCACAGTCTATGTTTTTCATGAAAATCTGTATTTACATCTCTGCCTATTTAATAAATCTTACAAGTTTTCTTTCTTTTTTTTTCCTTCATATTTCATTTGAAATATTGATGATTTTCTTTCTCAAAGTAAATTTTGAGGGTATAGTCCATATGGCCATTAGAACAATTGCAGCACCATGTTATTTATATATTATCATTTCTACAGCATTTTAAGATTTACAGATTGCTTTCTAGGCAAAAGATTTCAGAATAAAAAAACATTCCTGAGCTTGGGTGGACCTAGACAACCTGCTTCAGAAATTCTCTGCTGCTTGTGTAAACATCTTTTGTACAGGGATTCATAATTGGAATTATACATGGAGCTAAACTGTCAGATCTTGAAAAATGAGAAAATGGTAGGAAGGGTAGAGGTAACAGAACATGTCTGTGTATTGGTCTTTTCTGTGGGATCTCACTCTCAAAAAATATTTCAGAAAGGACCTGTGCAGTTTTCATACCCTTTCTGCCACACCACAATGAAATTAGCTTGCAAGGCAAGGATTATAACATCCTCAAATCCCCCAAGATAAGCATTTCTGATGGCTAGACTGGAAGAACTGAAATCTGATTTTTCTCCTCTGGTTTATTTTTCAAATGTTAACACTTTACATCTGCAGTGTTAAATTCTTTCTTAGGTACATATTTTAAATACAAGTTAAGTTTAGCAGTTGCACTATTGTTTTTGACATAGTGCAGCTGGCTTGAAAACGCAAACCTGTAAAAGTTTCTCAGGCCTCATGAAGCACAGCAACATAATGAGAAATTGTGAATGTAACATTAAATTTGGGCTCATTTTATTACAATTATGATCAAGCGTCATCTATGGAAAACTTGGTTTATTTGATCTGAAAATATGTTTAAAGTAAAAAAAAAAAAAAAAGACTATTCATATAAAGCAGATGATTTTTCAGTGATTATTATTATCTGGAGTATCCTAGATGGTTCCTCCATGAAGCTGATGTGAGAGGGAGCTCAACTTTTAAGAACAAGAGATATGTAGGAGCAAGGAATTATACAACATAATCAAAGCTTCCCATTAGACAACATAAACACTGGAGTTGTAGGATGGCAAACCTAGGAAGTTGTTAACCAAAAACCCAAAAATCATATCTGCCTATGTCTGTCAGTTTAATTATTTGGAGGGTGGCATAGAGACTCTAATGCTTCTTTTGACTGAATTGTGTCAGGGAAGGTAGCTGAGAAGCTGATGCAGAATCTCGTTATAAGCCAACTAGTGAGAGAGGCCTCTGCCCAAATTAAATTGCAAACAACACTAAATGCTGAAGTCAATAATATGGACCTTATTTAATAGTACATATGAAGAAGAAGATGGAAAGAAACAAAAAAGGGGATGGGGAGAGAGGGAGAGGAGGAAGAGAGAGAAAGAGGGAGAAGGAGAGATAAAGGAGAGGCAGTGAGGGGGAAAAAAACATAGATCCAGCATCATCCCATTGATCCTTCTTCACCCTAAGGTTCTGGGTTGTGCAGTCATTCTTCTGGGGACACTACCTTTATACAGACCAAGTTCTGCATCCGTGGGGAGATCATAAATATTGGAGTGTAACTTGGAGTGGCATATGCTTGAGCAGTTGCTTTCTTTCCCACAGTTTGTCACATTATTGCATTATAATGTGCATTATAATACATTAACTAAGACGTGGTAACCGAATTTCACCTCACCAGACCTGGAATTAATACCCGCCCTGTCACAAATTTCTCTCTTCTGTGCTTACCTCAAATTCCCACTGTGGTGGCTTGTATCATGGCAAATTCTCTGACCTTGACAGTGTTTTGAGACACGCAACTGTGCTCTTTTAAGTCCTAACAGACCTGTGTACAATAAGCAGTTCCTCTTTGCTGCTATCCTGTGTGTAACATGAAAAATTGAGAAAATGAACATATAAATCCAGTGCACTTTTTACATCAAATCAATATAAACAGAGAAAATATTGCATTTACTATGAAATAAAGTAGAGCATAGTATGATTTTAGTCATTTTGCTAGGCAGTTATGTTCTTAAAGTCTTTGAATGGAAAATATTGTTAAACACGTCTTTTTTTCCCTGAATAAAATGCATTTTGACCTCTGAGTTTTCAAATTAAAATGTGAAGAATTTATGTTATATATTCACAGGGCATTAAAGAACATGGAACATTTAGGTATTACGGATAGTTCAGACATAAATTTGTTAATGACATTGTTTTAAATATCAGTTTGTTTCCTGCCACGTGAACTGCAAAAATAAAAATATGCCTAAATAATGTATTTTGATACACTTTTTTGGTACTTGGGAAGCTGTTTAAGAGAAGGTAAAGGCTGAAGGACTTGCAATATACAATTTTGTATTCTGTTCATACCCTGTGATACTTGATCTCATGTACGCATCAGAGGACGAATGCAGGTCTGCACACTGTGCTGAACAGACAGTAGAGCAGGAGGAAATTCATTGCTTCTGTGCATTGAAATCAGGCACAACTGGAACATTTGGTTTGGGTTGTGCTGAGGCACCCTGCCCTAGAAAACACTTCATTATAATTCTTTAATACTTTACATCAACTATCTTGTCTGTGAAAAATCAGTTCTGTGTAGGACAATATCAGTGTACAAGCAGGGATCACTATGATATAATCAAGGTGTAGATAAAAGCAGCTTTTCATTTCACACAAAATAGGCTACTCTATCTTATTTCTTAGTCCGTTGTGACTCTGTTGACATTTGAGGCATTATTCCATATTTAGTGAGACATGATCAGAAGTGAGTCTCCATCAGGAGTTAAAAACAAAGTGTGGAGGGAAAAGTACTCCTTTGAAGGGAGCATATAAGCAATTCTACATTAAAATGTATTGCTTAAAAAACAGTTAAGTGAGTACAGTTAGACAGAATGTTATTATGCTTTAAATCTCTGGAGGAAAGGTGATTAGATACAGCTGCTATTTTTTCTATAATAAATTTCAATAGAATATTTTACTTGCACACACTGCAGAAGCTGAGCACAAATTGCCTCACTAAGCTTTATTATTCTGGGGAACAGCAAGAATAACAAGCTGAGACACTGATGAACTCAGAGAAATATGAATAACACATTAACACTGAGGAGGTATCAATAGCATGGTGCCTGACACAGGGGACAAACATATTGAGGATACAATATGCAAAGGAATTGCAAGAATGGGTCATTAAAAGCAGGACTGAAGATGGGAGATTTTCAAGACCATTTCTCTAGGGAAGTAAGATGCATCTGCAGGGGTAAGAAATCTTGTCAATAAAAAACTAAGGGATTTTGTCTCTCATATATTACTAGTCTCCATGTAAAAATGGGGGAAAGGCTAAGCAGGAGCAGTGATTTCCATTTTCACAAACAAAGAAATAGTATGGGGATATTTATGATACTCAGATGGTTATATCTCAAGCTTACTGCTCTCCCAACCTTATTTCCTGCTTAAAGCTCAGGAGAGTTTGATGCATGAGGCAACTTCAGGGAGGGAGGGTGAAATACTGCCAAGAAATGTTGCCTGGCTGGCCTTGTTATATCACAGCACAATATAGTCAATGCTGTTGCAAAGAGTTCCAGACACACATGAAAAAATAAATACATTCTTTATCGAGAAATGTTAAGAGTGCACAAAGAGGACAATTTTTTTCTTTCAAAAGATTCCTTTTGTCTGCATTTGGCGCAGCCTGCTGGATTAACAACACTTACACCAAAAGTCCACTTACCAGAGGAGAAGCAGCCTGCTCCTTTTCTTGAATGATGGGCCCTTAAGCTGTTATGGTTTAGCTCTATCTGTCAAGTTTCAGTTCTTGCTTCTGAAATTGCCCAGTGGGATTCAGCTGGACTGAGAACACCAGCTTAAATCATATACCTTACAAAATTGCTGCAGTAATGATAGCTTTGTCACTTTCATCCCAACATCTGTACCTTGCTCTGATTAAGAAGGAATTTGCAAAATTAAAGAACTGAATATGTATGTCAATGAGAATTTAAGATGCTGCATGCTGTAATTTGCCATTGATTGTAATCAGAGAAAATTCAGTTTTAACCTTGATCGCTTTTGAAAGCTGAGCTATACAGGGCAATCTAAGGTACTACAGAAGGAGAGAAGCAGGAAATTATACTGTACTTTGGTGGCACAGTCAATTAATTTAAGGAATCCAGTAGAAGCCAATAAATTCATAACTCTGATATCATTGTTAGCCTGAATGCAGTCTGAGAATTTCTGAGATTATAAAAAGCCTATCAAACTGAATGCTAGTGTATCCTCATAGATTGGAAAGTGCTTTGATAATTTTCAGCTTCTCCCCTCAACTCTGCTCTTGTGAGACCCCACCTGGAATACTGTATCCATGCCTGGGATTTGCAGCACAAGGGTGTAGATCTTTTGGAGCTAGTTCAGAGGAGAGCCATGAAAATGATCAGAGTACTGAAATGTCTCTTCTGTAAAGCCAGCCCAAGAGGGCTGAAAATGTTCAGTCTGGAGAAAAGAAGGCGTCAAGGAGACTTCATTACATCCTTTCAGTACTTAAAGTAAGCTTGTAAAAAAAGAGCCAGAGTGCTTTTACAAGGGCTTGTAGAGATGAGACAAAAGGTAGTGGTTTTTAACTAAAAGATGAGAGGTTTATATTAGATATTAGGAAGAAATTCTTTACCCGTGAGGCGCTGACATAGCTTGCCTGCAGAAGTAGTGGGTATCTCAGCCCTGTCAGTGTTAAGGCCAGGTTAGATGCAGCCCTAAGCAACTTGATCTAGTGGGTGGCATTCCTTTCTATGGCAGAGGGATTGGAAATAGGTCCTTTACAACCCAAGTCTTTTTGTAATTATATAATTCTATGATTTAGATAGAAAATAATACCTTATATGCCCTAAATTATTGTTTCTGAGGCAAAGAGAAAGTCATAAAAGTATTTTATACCTTTGGAACATACTTCCGAAGATTTTGAAACTTCCTAACTCAAAAACTTATACCCCCAGAGGGTGGCTGAGCACTGGAACAGGCTCCTCTGGAAAGTGGTCATAGCACCAGACTTCGAGGAGTATTTGGAAAATGCTCTCAGGCACAGGTTGTGACTCCTCGGAGTGAAGTTCTTTGAAGGATCAGGAGCAGAACTCCTGAGCCCCTTCCAAATCAGGATACCTTATAGTTTTATGATTCTGTCACACTAGAAGCAGTGTCTGTACAAGGAGGAGTACGTGAGAAGTTGGGGAATCCTGTGAATAGGATCCAGCCTTGACAAGGTAGAAGTGCAAGTTTTTCTGGTTTTAGCGCTGAAGTAACAAACATTGTGTCACATATGTTTCTCACCCAGATTGTGCTGACCAAAATAAAGAGAGCCTTGCCTCAGTATTTTTATCTTTACCACCCCACAATTATGACCTTGAAAGAAGTAAAGAATCACCTGAAAGTTTTTATTCTTTGGCAAATGAGAATTATGACCTTGAAAGAAGTAAAGAATCATCTGAAAATTTTTATTCTTTGGCAAATGAGACCATCTTTACTTTTCAGGACAGCCGTAGATGACTTCAGACGGTAAAGCTGAGAAAATTTTAGCAGGGTGTATAAAATATCAAGTCAAAACAAAACCAAAAGAAATACTCGTATTTAACCCTAGTCACAGTGTTTGGAAACATGAAAATGAAACAGAAAAGATGGCCATCTTGCTCAGCACATTACATTTGTATGTGGCCATTATTGCAAGTCAAGATTTTAATGCATTAGTGCACAGTATTTTTTTCCTTTTTAACAAGCACCATGTCTTGAATGTGCAACAACATATTCCCTTGTCATATTCACCTATCAGATTACTAAATCAGGCTAACAACAAGAATAAGTCCTACAGCCACCACAGCTGTGGTTTTGATCTCAGGTGGGATGCTGCCTATATTCAGCACCATCTTGGCAGTAGATTTTTTATGGTGATATGATTGAAGTTTTGAGCGTTTTTTTGAGATTTTCTTTTAGCTATGTCAGCTAAGTGAAGTGGCTCTGCATGTCAAGAGTGTAAGTTAAATGGACCATGACCTAGATAAAACCTTCCCTTTCTTTTCCCTCACAGTGTCAGTCTATCCACACAAATGCCTTGTAACACTCAGTAACTCAGAGGTATACTCAATCTACTCAGATGCACAATACCCATTTATAAAGCAGCACAAATGTAGGCACATTTGACACTGAACAAGATGCAATTAATAATGTGATGAACTTCTTGCCAGCTGATCATGGGTCTCAAGCTCTTCTGTACACACACACCAACACCCACCCCTCGCCAGAAATTTTACTTCAGTATCAGAATAAACAATTAGAGAAACATACATTTTGTTGCTTTGTAAATGAGGAGATAAACACCACTTAGGTCTAGTTCTTGCTGAAAGAAGTCATGATTTTCTTTTCCATTTATGTGGAACTGACCTACTTTGGATGTTTTATAGACGTCTCTACTGCATTCTCTTGCACATGTAGAAAATTGGAATTAAAAATTGCTCATTTTTGATTTGATATTCAGATTAACATAATTGAACTGTTCAGTGAAAACTGAAGAGAAAGAATGAAAATAGGAACAGAAGAAATTAACTACAATTTATTAGACGTGGTGATCTTAGGGACTTTTTCAACCTTAACAATTCTATTATTTTGATTTTTGTACTCATGTAGAAGCACCAAAACTTTCCTCTTCCAGTGAGGTTGATCTGATTGTGTATTATGTATGACTGTTCCACTACATATTCTGTATTCAAGTGTATTTCCATCTTACCACTGAACTAAATGCCATTAACAGAATTAGTTAGCTCTTTTTTTGTTCAAAATTAAATATTTATGTCAGATTAATCTGTTAGAACATCTGAATTTCTGAACAAATAGTCTTCTCTTTTTAGGTACCTGCTATTGCCAAAGAATGACAGAACTTGAATGTAATTTGCTGTCACCAGCCCTCCCTAGTGAAGTAGCTGAGCAACCTTTCCTGTAAATTCTCTTGTCACAAAATACATGTTTTATGGAGCATTATGTCACTGTGAGCACTTCCTTCTCCCTGGCGCTATTACGTCATGTCACATGTGGTACCTCTGGGAGTGATGTAATGACACAGCAGTTTGGTATGCCACAGGGAGCAGAATTTCTAATAGGGTGCTGTGGCAATGGAATGAATACCTGTATGAAAACCAGCCTTGAAGTACCAGCAAGCCTTGAAGCACAAGGAAAACACTCTCACACATTAAGAAATGCCTTGTTGAGGAAAAGCTAATACTTCCATTCTCTGTGGATTAATTAGGAAAGGAGCCCCATCCAGGACCCACAATTATTTACTTGCGTAGTTTTCAAACAAGCTACAGTGTTCAGCTGAGGTCTAATTGTGCCTGAAAGACCCATTACTTTCTAATCTGAGCAGTGTTGTAGAATTTTCCCCAGTGATTAATTAAACAAAAGATAGTGCCCAAATCTTCATAGAAAGCCAGACCACTTAAATTTTTCATAATCTCTGCCAGAGTTAATGTATTTATATCGCTCAAAGCCAGTGGGGTCTTCTACCCCTCACTTCCTAGGTTTACAATGCTGAGAATAACCCAGCCTGGTGTGTGTCTTTGTTCTCCATCATGGCTCTGCCCTGCAGATGCCTACAGGGGATCTCATAAGTCCCAGGAAATCTCAACTGCTTTTCAGTTCAGCTTATTTCCTACAAAGGTAGTTTTCTGAATAAGGTTAAATGTGCAGCACTTGTGAAAATGCTTGTGACTGTAGCCAAAGGCACTCAGAAGAGAGGAAAGCTGTCACTTAACTGCTGTCCACTTCAGAAACCACTGAGGGCAGCAGGAAGCAAAAAGAATGGTAAGATGATTGCATCTTTTACAATTTCTTTTCATTCCCACTACTGTTACTGCCCTCTCAGTGATCTGACTTTTATTATTTGATCTCTTTTTTCTTTCTTTTAATGCTGAGTGTTTTTCTGAGAAAGAATTACCCCAGAAAATTTACCTTGTGTAAGTGCAGCAAATGTAGGGGGAAGAGAGGGATGGAGAAAGAGAGCTCCTTAAAATCTTGCATGGAGGCTCACAGATAGCCCAAGAAAAATAGAGAAAAGTAATGATTTGAAGGATGATGTGTGAGATTTAACACATTTCTGAGCTGAAAGGGTGACTATTTGGAGTATGTGGGATCTGAGTGAGATGCTGTGGTCTTTAACTAAAATTGTTTCAATATTTGAACGGAATTCATACGTTGACACATTTAATGTGTATAGAACTGTCTTTCTAAGATACCTCTTTCCATTCCTGAAATAGTTTGAGTTACAAATGTATTTATATTTGAGGGATGTTGGAGCTATTTTTACTGTAGATTCATTAAGAAGTTTGTGTGGGGTCTGATGTACTTTAGCACGTTATTATTTGTAAACACAGACACCTCTAATCAGCAAAGCATTAAATGAAGTCTTCACTCACTGAGAAGATCATGAAGACAAAAAGGTTGTCTTGGCCATTGATCAATGCTAAATGCATGTCAGTTTGATGAGTCAAGGCTGGCGGTGTTACAATTTGTGTTTTATGCAATTCTTGTGGCAAGGATGTTGTTGTCCCCACTCGATTTGTCTTTCTGTCTGATTTTTGCACCAAGCCCCAAAACACCAGCCAGAGTCCAGAACTACACACACAATGCATCCTGCAGTGCATTATAGGCAATGCAGGTAATCCCAAGGCTGTTTAGTCCATACTGAGCTCTGTGGTCGCGTGCCTGCACCACTTGCAGGATTGAAACTACACAGACTCATTATCTTCCAGCTTCACTCCAATATAAGATATGGGACACCAGTATGGTGTTCATTTATTTATGCTTTTTGAAGGCATCTCTCCTATCTGGCAAATATCTTCTGTCTTGTTTGCATTGCCCAACAGAGCCATATTGGCGACAAAAAAATTCTATGAATCATTAGGGCTCTTGTCATCATCCAAAAGCTGGTGTGGGAACATTTTAAACAGTTTGAAAATTTTGAAAGAAGGTCTTTTTTATTTAGATATTTTTACAGAAGTGGCTACATTTTACAGAACTCTGATACCAGAGATGAAATTTGTTAGGAATATCAATGATTTATTTGAAGATCCAGTCTGAAGATATTCTGGGTTGTTAAATTAATCTAAAAGAAAAACAGTCTATTGAGAAAAGCTTAAAAAAGAGAAAGCTGAAGATGATGGCACACTGTATTGAGTTTGGCTGAGCTGGAGTTCATTTCCCCCCAGAAGCCCTCACATGCTGTACTGAGCATTGGTGGCTACAAAGGTGCTGATAACACACCAGTGTTTTAGCTATTGCTGAGCAGTGCTGGAACAGCAGCAGCACTGACCCTTCAACATTCCATCCCCATCCATGAACTGGGAGTGGGCAAGATCCTGGGAGAGGACACAGCTAGGCCAGCTGACCCAAACATGGACTGATGTTCCATGTCAGCCCAGTCATAAAAACCAAGAAAAGGAGAAGAGAGGACATTCATTATTCACAATGTTTGTCTTACAGAGCAACAGCATCCTGTGCTTGCCAATGGGAAGCAGAGAATAAAATCTTTTGTTCTTTTGCTTGTGCATATGTAACCTCTCATTTTTGCTTTTGTAAGCTGCCTTATATCAACCTACAATTTTTTTTCCATCTTATTCTCTCTTCCCTGTTCAGCTGAGAAGAAGTGATAGAGAGGCTTGGTGGCCAACTTGGCATCCAGATAAGGTCAACCTAGAATTTACAAAAAAAAAAAAATAAACCAGATTTCACAATTCTATTTAATTCTCTGAGAATACTGGGTTTGGTCAGTGTTTAATTATAGCACTCATTAAAGCAGTTATTTATTTGGCAAAGAATGTTTATGAATAATATCCACTGATGAGGTCTCTTTTACAATGTTAAACTTATGGAGAATTAATCCTCTGTGACAACCTAAAATTCCTTAGGAAGCTCAAGCAGTTTGTGGTTTCAGTTACACTCTTTACCTAATAAAGATTAAATGATCTGCAAAAAGTTAGAAAAAGAAATAAAAAAAAAATCAAAAACAAATGTAATTTAAATTGAGAATCTGCACTTTGATTTGGTATAGTCAGGCCTATACCAGGCCTATTTCAGCATCTGAAATTAAAACCAGTAGATATATTCTTTCTGCCCATAGAAGAGTATAATATTTCTATAAATATTTGGTCATTCTAGAAATTTTTAATGCACTAAAATGAAAAATATGTTGAGAAACCATTTAAAGTAACAAGTAAAAAGTATTTTATAAGTAACATAATCAACTTGTGTCAGCCTGACCTTTTTAGGCATTGATTTTTTTGTGCGGTAGGTTGCTCTCTTTTACTTAGGGGGAAAAAAATAGACTCGAACAAGACCATAATTTTTTAAATAGTACCACAAAGGTGAATTTTTGGGAAAAAAAAATGTTTTTTAAACCACTAGTATTTCTGAAACCTCAAAAACTATGAAACCTTTTCCTTTATAACAGAGTAATAAACTAAGCAGACAAGTTGTATATTCCACAGTGCATTTTTCTATATAGAATAGTGTTAATCTTTCAATTATTGAAAATCATTTATTCATTAAAATATTATTATTTGTAATCCACCACCAGATATAGTTCCCAATCCAAATTACCTGTCTCCAGTACTGCACAGTGCACGTGACAGGCCACTCCTCCAGAGACTTGCAGTCCAAATGTACAGTATATACATTGAGGGTTACAGGTAAAAACTGCTAGAGTGTTGAAGAAGAAAGGACAGTGAATTCCTTTGAGGTCTAATAGAAAGTGCTGAATGAAAATGTGTGCCTTCACTATAATCTCTGTATTTTGAACCACAGGTCTATCTGACCTGAATATTTACAGCACCATAGAAGCCATTTCCATGTATACCATTTCTGTACTGCAGTTTCTGCCTTGCTCTCTTGCTCACCACAGAGCTGGTCAGCTATACCAAAGGGCTGAGTGGGAAGTAGAGGCAGGCAAGCCCAAGCAGTGATTTGCTTGTAACTGTCCTCTTTCATGATTGGCTTGGCTGTTGCAGGATATTGGTGTGGGTTTGATTTTTGTTTTGGGAATGGATGCTACTTCCATCTGTAAGTCAATTATGTCCTTATTGTCTAGGCAGTATTGTGATACTCAGCAGGACAGACTTAGACCTGCTGGTCAATGTGCTTATTTAAAGTTCGAGTAGTGCAGTTTCTCATATTCAGCTATGCCCCAATATTGTTATCTCAGAGTCATCTGAGTGTTCAGCTAGTCTTGTTTGCAGTCATTTTGTGTAGTTCCTCCATTTCATAGTCAGGTTGCACTGATTTCCTTCTTGCAAGAGTGTGATGTGCATTGTTATGATAGTTTGCATCCTTAGAGACAGGCAATGTGAGGAATGACAGCCAAAGTCACCTTTTCATGAAAACCAAGAAGGTGTAAGGGCTGTGCCCTTTCTCACAGCATGATTCAAACTGGGGCTGTTTTGTGACAGGACTCTCACGAGAAGGAAAGCAGACACAGCATCGTGGGTGTGTGTTTGGGGAAGCCTTTTCCCAGGCTTGGGGAAATGAGTTTTACAAATCTTGCCAGCAGGCAGGGCTTAGCTAGTGAACTACCAGCTGCCTGGTCCTACACACAGCAAGGGAGCAGCTGTTTGAGTGATCTCATACAATTGATTTGCTGCTGTTTCCTGACAAATGACTTTACTCTTTATTAGCCCTGTTCATAGTCTCAAAAGGCGAAG
>VYXD01009302.1:107006-128872 GCA_013397195.1 Hylia prasina | reverse complement strand
TATATATAATATCCCACACCTCTTTTTAAGTTTGTTTCACTTTTACTATTAAGATATCAGTGGAAATGTGCATGGACCTGTAAAAATTTCAGAGGATGTTGTAGGGTCTTTTCATTTAGTGTGATTTTTCTGCAGTTTAAGAAATACATTCTCTGTGCTATAGAAAACTGCAGAAGCAGTCAGTCTTGGTGGGATTCCATTTTACCCCTGGTGTCACTGCACTCCTGACCCACCTGCCAGGCAGATAGAGAGCTAAGCCTGAAGAGACAAAAATTCCGTTTTCATAGCTACTTGTGTCTTTTGATCTCATCCTCTGATTCTAGTTTAAATCCTCTGGAAGGACTGTAATACTGCTAAAGTCTTATAGTTAAATACTACTTTGAAGGTTAAAAAAACATAAACAGCAACACAATATGAATTACTCTCTAGCCTCTTCAGAATAAGTTATTACAACTCAAGACAAAAAAGTGTTGTAGAAAGATTACAATCCACAGTAAGAGCCAGAATCCAATAACCAAGTGCACCTGAGAAAAGGAAGTGGACATTTCCTTTTTGGTTTTTTTTTTAACTATCTCAGAGAAGAGGTAACATCAGGTCAGTTCGAATTAATCACAGAAAGGGAGAGAAAAATAAATGGTACAGTCTTGATGTGAGAAGATGCAGAGGATGAACTTCCTAGAAGTTGTTCGATGGTTTAAAAAAATTATTGTGATGAAAATTCTGACATCTTAAAATTATTGGAAATTATAAATGAATCATGTTAACTGACTGGATTTGATAACAGCAATTAATCTTGAGATACATTAATTAAGACCCTCAGATAAGTTCTACAAGAATTCTTGAGCCTTGATTTGGCATCTGCTCCTAGACTAGTCTCATACCTGGCACAAAACTGGAAAACAAATCTCCTTAAAATTCTATAGTTATATAACAAATATTTTTCATTTATTGTGAGTTAAGCCTCTGAATTCTTTCACATCTTCACTATCATCCTCCCACCACCCCTCTCCAAACCCCTCCCAGGTCTATTAGAAACAGTAATTTGTAACAACTGATAAGTTTCCAGACAGAAATTTTGAGTTAATTCACAGCCCCAGACCAGGGCAAGAGACTTACAATTATTTATGCTATGTTCTTCCACAGCCTTTCTGTAGCATAAAGAAACCTTCAAGGGCATGCTAAAGGCAAAATAAAAATGCCTTGATGTTTTAAATAAGTTATGAGAAAACTGTGGGAGAAAAAAAAGCAAAGCAAAATTCATATCAGAAGTCAGTTCTAATATTTGCAGGGACAGTAATGGAAGCAATATTTGGTTATGGGCAGAACCAATAATACAACACAGTTAAAAGTTAAAATCAAAGGAAAATGTGCAATATATGATCTTAAAGGAAGAATTTTCTTCTTTGCTGAGTGGTCAACATCCTTTGTGGTAAAAAATATCACATATTTAAAGATTATCATAACACATACACCTAAAATGAAGAAGGTAATCTGGCAACCCCGGATATGGTTTTTTATAGTTTTTCACTGTTTTTCTTTGCAACTTTGATTTCTTTAAATGAATGAGGGTTTGGGTATTAAAATGCATGTATATTTCTCCTTTAAAATGTTCCAGGCTAGATTTGGCTTTTATACAATGTTGGATGTGAAGTAGACTTGCACAATTATGTGTCTATGAGTATTAGATTAGGAATCAAATTTCCTTTAAGGATTTATAAAGCAAGTTGTTTTCCCTACCAGGAAATATCTCTTGCATATAGCAATGGAACCTTAGAGTTTGAAACAAATTCAGAAGCAACCTGGCATCATAAAAGCATGGATAGGAAAAGTATAATTAGATGAAACATGACAGCAAGTTCAGAACAAGACTATCTTTGTTTTTGTCCTGATGTTTTTAAGGACTAATGCATTCACAACATGGTGAATTTTTCTGAACTTTTAGCACATGAGACCTAAGGGACTACATGTCAGAGAGGTTCAATTAACCAAAACATTAGTGCTTGGAGATGTTTGATTTTAAAGACCACATCCTTGAAATTTTAAAGTAGGTAAAATGTATTCCATTATTTCTAGTACGTAAGCCACAATGCCTTGGAGAGAAGGATGACATGAGGAACTGCAGCTTAGGAACAGGGTTAGTTTTTCAAGAAGCATAAAAGAGCAGCAGTGAATCTAAATGTCTACATGTTTGCACAGCAACACTGGCTTCTGGAGGCAGTTTGATTCTTCTGTAATTTAGAAGATGTGCTTTTAGCATTAAGTAGGAGAAGACCTCCCACCATCTTAGCTCAGTCAGGAAGGGGGTGAAGAGCCAAGGTTTATGAGATTCTGCTCACTTTTCAAAGGCTTAAAAATTTGTTGTGTCCACCAGATCCTCTGACTCAGGAGAGGCCCATGTGAAGACAGACTCCCACAGCAGCTGTGATAAGGTCTACCCTGGAGAACCTTGTAGAATAGCTATATAAGGACTGAAAAAGATGGAAAAACAGTGGAGAGACAAATACGGGCATAAATTAGGAAAGAAGTTTTAGCTGTCTGCTAGGCATCTGCATCTAATCAGAAGAGCTGCAGTTATAGTATAATTGCAGGGCTCTTCTTTAAGTGTAACTGTCTGTGGTCTCTGTTCCTTTTAACCATATTCAGATCAATCACATAAAATCACTTTTTTTTTTTTTTTTTTAAATCACCAGCACTCACTGGTTTTGATGTATATGACAGTGTTTTGTGAACAGTTGTGGACCTGAGAAGATGTGGCTATGATCTGAATTGTCCTCAGGACACTACACAGCCAGCAGTATCTGTCAGTACCCTGTCTGTTTGCAATACCCAGCCTTGTTAATGGGGATACGTCTTCACACTTTGCTTCATTCTAAAGTTGTATTAGTCAAAAGTGAATCTTGCCTATAGTCACCCCAAACCTAACTGACCTAACAGCTACCCATTCTAGTTGATATATACTCAATTTGACTCAGTTGTATCAGAATCGATTCACAGAAAAAGAGAACACGGATAGCAAATAAGAAAGGAAGTGGCTGATAGGATTCATGAATATTTTATAATAAAAATAACAATAATAGTCCCAATGGGCATGCAATTTTGCCTTTAGGAGAAGACTGAATAATAGTTGCCTAGTAGAGAAGAGAGGCCAGGTTACAAGCTCCATTCTGTAGCAGGAGGGGCTATGGAAGTGGAGGCTGGTACACAGAGGCTAAGCCTCTGACCGAGAGTTGCTTTCACACACTGGTAATAACCTGCTGGAATAGCAGCAGCAGCATGTGGCTCTTCAAAGGGATTTTGCAGACTACAAAGTGAGAGGGTGGATTGTTTTTGATGAGATTCGACGTCGTGTGATGGAGCTTTATTAGTACAGTAAAATCATCTCTTTAGCTCAAAGTTCAAACTGATATACCATGCTGCCCTTTGGATTTCCAGTGTTATTATTTGATCTTTATGGAGATCTTTCCTAATGAGCAGCAAATTGCTCCTGGACTTCTCAATCATCATTTCACCAGGCTTATCTCTTTAAGCTGTATTTTTTGGTTTGTTTTGTTTTGTTTCACATTTCACAGCTAAATAAGGTGGAAAGGCATAAAAACAAAGAAAAAAAAAATGTATCCTCCCTGATTCTTCATGGACAATAAGCTCTAAATCTGTAACCCCAAAGTTGTATGTCATTAGAAATTACAGCTTGTCTATTTTCTTATTTAAAAATTAGATTTTTAAAAATCAGTTTTTACTGATCACCAAGGTCTTTGAGGCTAAGACAACTTCAAAAGAAAATTAAAGAATAACCAGCTCTGATTCCCCAGTGCACTTCTTCTATCATGTTTTTTTGGGACTTTTTTGGGGTCTTTTTTCTAATGCTATTGATTATAAAACTAAGCTTAAACCCTCTTCCTCTTATTCTCTGGTGTGTTTCACAATCTCCCCTTAGATTGTATATTTAATACTAATTTTCTTACCAGATGGGAAACCATGACTTTTCTTGTTATGTTATTCTGACAAGTTCACTGAGTGTTTCCATTAAACACACAAGTGTTTACATGTGTGTGTACCACTACACTGTATGACTTTGCCAACTGGTACCTGATTTTATTCATGGTGATTACTAGGTGTGGTTGGAAGCCAGCCATTGATCCTCCCAAAGGACAAAACTGAAATCACCAAAGTTTTCCATACCCTGTGCTACACAGGAAATATTTGTTCAGTGGAGAAGACAGAACAGTGTGTGACAACCTGCTCACTCTACAAATGTCATGGGAGACTGTGAAGGAAAGGTTTGCATATGGTAGTCTTAGAGTTGCTCAGGCAAGAACTGAAATCTCATCAGAAGGAGAAAAAAAATCACGTTTTTGTAATATTTCTCTGGCCAGATACACTCTAGCCCCCAAAGACACAAACAGATGCACGTCCTTGTTTTTCCCTTGCTTTCTTATTTTTTAATACTGTGCTACTGAGCCATGTAATTAGTTAACCTGTACTTATTAGGATGATGGACTATGATATTTCTTTAATTAGAACCATTTTTTACAACTGTATTCAAAGTACTAATCATCACCTAATTACTGATACATCTTAGGAGAAGGAGAGATGGAAAGGATGAGAGGTGTTCTTCCCTCCACTTGTGGTGAATGTAGAGAGCATGTTGTGCTGTTACAAGACACTCACAGTGGCAGTACTTGACTGTGAGAGGAGTTGTAAGCAGATCACAGGAGGAGAAGTGCTGTAAAATATAAAAACAGTTTTTTGAAGATTCAAGGAATATCTGCATTCTAAAAATGGTAGAAGGCTGCAATATATGTGTTCTGTTTCCTGGCCTCAACTTCTGTGTTTGTCTTGTCTAGCAGAGATGGAGGTCAGTGGAGAGAACCATCCATTCATTCCCTAGTAAAGGTATTTGTGTACATCTCAGATTGTATCTTCTGTGTGACTAGCTGCTCTGTTGAGGTTACCAAGCACTATGGGTGATGATTTTTCCTAGAGGTGAAAATACAATTATATTCATAGTATATCAGAGAAGGAGATAGAGCAGAGAATAAAAAATATAGTTGTGGGGAAACCTTATTTCACTATCTGCAAGTAAATGCTGATGGTTTGTTCAGTCTGGTACCTTTTGAATAACTATGCAAACTAACATTACAGCAATGTCAAACACTCATTTCCGACATTGCCTAAATTTTGATGTATTTCACAGCAGTGAGATGTCATAGCTCTGCTTGGCTGCAGGAGATATATGTATAAGACTTAGGCTTCTGAATTTCCACAATTATTTTTTACCAAGTCATACTTCTTATCATGCAATTAAATGAAGTACTGTAAAATGGACAGTGAAACTGAGAAAGTAAGAATAACTGAAAAAAAAGAAAATTAGCAATAAAATATAATCTATGGTTCACAGTATAGTAAAACCTACACTTTTTTCCATATCTTATTTGTCATTGTATATCTTAGCTATTATCCATTCATCTTTATTGTAAAATATATCCTCACACACTCTGAATAACATTTGTCTTCTTGGTTCTGCAGTTATCTGGTAGAAACATTTTCATTATTATGAAATGCAAGGTTGAATTTTAAAACATATAACTGCAAAAAAAATAACATGGACGTGAAATGTTTAATAACGCAATTACCATATTTGTATGTTTTAAGAAAATGTTAATCTTTCACCTCATACTAATCTATCATATACACCATGCTTTTCTTTTAGAAGAAGAGTGAATAAAAAGCAGCTAATGCACAAGCAAGTTCAACATGTATGCAAACCCTATGAAAGTAGTGTTTGTTAAATGAGATTAGTTGGAATATATTGTAATAGAAAAGGAAAGAAGTGCCTTTCACAATACAGAAAGATACTTTAAAAATCCATTTATTTGATTAAAAAGTTACAAACAGTTCTTCCTATTTTGTATGACATGATAAATATCTTACCTGTGCCTTTTTATAAATGCACACACATCTCTTCCTTAGTTGTGTCCTTTGCCTCTTGTAACTGCAAGGCAATTTCCAGATAAACACTTCAATCTTTCAGATAGTATCAAAAAGCCAAAATTGGGCAATTATTTAAGAAATAAATTGAGAGATTTTTTGAGAATAATTTTTTTAAAAAATTAGTTGCTGTTATCTACTGGCTTTTCCTCTCTTCTGCCTTTAACAGCTGAGCACTTTAACAGCTTGCTTGTGGGACCTCCAGCTCTAAACCAAAACCTGGAAGTGCCTAGCTTTTAGTGAAGAGATGCATGGAATGGCAGGTGCATGCTTAGCTTGCTGTAGACAAGTTGCAGTTGTGCAGCTCTGCAGTTAGTGTACACAGATCTGAATATATATTGTTGCATGTATCCTTACTTTCAGCCTTAAGGATGGAAGTGTTTTTTCTAAATGAATAATGTAAGACATGTCAGAGCTTAAAAAATTTCTCTCTTTCAAGCTAACTCAAAAAGAAGGCAATTTTTAAGTGCAGAAATAATCTCTAAATGGGCTAAATAATCACTACTTAGTAGTGGATTAGAGTTTTTTTAGTATTGTCTCCTTGCTAAAATGAAGCCATACTACTTAATAAAGCTATACTATTTAATAAACAGTATTCTCTGCCAATAAGCATAATATGGATATATAAGTTGATATTTATTTGCTTACAAAATACTGCTGGGCTTTATTTGTCCTCAGAGATTGAGGGCAAAAGTAGAACATAAGGAAGCTTGTTTCCAGACTATTGTGAGGACCGTTTTTTTCTCAAATAATTTTACTCTAACTAGGTTATGAATTTACTGGAACAGCTGCCTGAAATCTTGCTATGAAAACATGGTAATGTGATGGTTTGGTGTATTTTTAGGGTTCTTTTTAAATTTGTTTTGTTTGTTTTTAAGACTCATAAGACAGTTTAACTTAATGAATCAAATACTGCCTAAAAGAAAAAATTGTTACTATTAATGACTGCATTAATAAGCCTTGTCAAACAACTGACTTAGTAAAAATGCTTGTAGCAATAAATGGAATGGAATGCTGTGTCCAGCTCTAGGCTCCTCAATACAAGAGAGACCAGGAGATCCTGGAATGCATCCAGCAGAGGGTAACAAAGGTGAAAAGGGGACAGGAGCATATGTCTCGTGAGGAAAGGCTGAGGGATCTGGACCTGTTCTAGCTGAAGAAGAGAAGGCTGGGAGGGCGCATTATCCAGGTATATGAGTGTCTGAAGGGAGGGTGTCAAGAGGATGGATCCAGGCTCTTCTTGATGGTGCCGAGCAATAGGACAAGAGGCACCAAGCAGAAACTGATGCACAGGAAGTCCTGTCCAAATATGAGAAAGACCTTTACTGTGCAGGTGACTAGATGCAGGTGACTAGACTACTGTGCATGCACTAGATCAGATTGTCTAGAGAGCTTGTGGAGTCTCCTTCTTTGGAGATATTCAGAAAGTGTGTAGACACAAAACCAAGTAATATGCTCTAGGAGATCCTGCTTGAGCAGGAAGGTTGGACTAGGTGAGCTCCAGTGGACCCTTCCAATCTTCCCCATTCTCTGATTCTGTAAAAAATGCTTCTTTTTTTTTTTTTCCCTAGGAAATATCTTCTATCTCTAGTATTTCTAGGCTACAGCTACAGAACACTACTTCTTATTTGCAATACAAATTATTAAATATCATCTTTGGACCTATAAACTATCCAATTAAAGATTTGCAGAAATCTAACTTCTAATGATTCAGTCAGCCTTGTCTATATGAAAATCACAACATAATTGAGAAAGCAGTATTATGAACCTTCAAGGAAGTAAGAGTTCCGTTAGAATAAAGATCAAAATCTGCTCAAGTATGAATCCTCTCTAGCCACAGTCCTTCTGAATTGTTGGATGGAAGCTTTGTATAGACTCCTTTGCTTTCCCTGAGATACATATTGGATGCTGCCTGCTTGTCCACTGAGGAACTAAAGAGAATTTACTGCAATATTACAAACAACATGAAATGGGATGCTTTAAATAACCATGTATTTTGCAACTGTAGTACACAGATATATAATTCTAAGGTATTTGAAAAAAGTCCTTGTTTTAAAGTTTAGAGCACACAAAGGTCTGTTAAAATAAAAATATGAATACATTTTCACCAAATTGGCAAATAATGTGAATAACACTCTGTAATTATTAGAAGTACTGGTGAATAGATGTAACAGTAAATGAAGTGTTGAGATTTGTAAATGAAGTGTTGTTTTTAGCTGTAAGCTATTCTAATATTTGAGCACACTGTTGTGCATGCTATGAACAACAGACTATAAAACACTTCTGTTGTCAGCATTGGCCAACAGGAAATGACAATACTCTGCAGTCAGTGAAAAATAGAGGGGTGTTGTCTGTCAGAAAGTGGTCAGAAGTCCCATTTCCATTTGCACATCAGTCTTGTCATGAATGAGCATTGTAAGTGTCAACACTGAGTTTAAAGTGGCTTAAAAGCTTTTCAAGGATTATCCAAGTTAATAAGTAAATAAACAAATAAATAAATAAATGGGAAAGCACTTTGTGTTTTCCCAGTTGGTTCATCTAAGAGCTTAGGAAACTTACAACTAATTGAGTTTATTTCCAGTTTAGATTTATTGAATCATATTTGAACTCCTATATTTTTGCCGTAAAATTGACAAGTTCAAAGCCCATGTTATGAAGAAGTCCTGCCAGCTCATATAAAGTTCTTTGGTCCCATTACACAGATCTCTCCACAGTTCACTAATCACTTGCTTTTGTTGTTTGTTGTTTTTTTTTTTCCCAAATGGAGCAAAGCAAAAGATGAGTTCTCAGTTTACAGATGCCATTTTTCAAACACTAAGGTTGTTGAACATGTCTTTTTTTATAGAAAACCAAAGAGCGTAACACCACTCAAATAATGATTAAAAATGAGTTCTTGGTTATTACCACACTATACTGGAATTTCAAAAACTTAGCTTTCTTGATTAAAAGGCAGGCTTCCTTCAGGACCTTGAAAGAACCATTTTTTACTTCAGTGTCCATTCTAACACCTGTAAAGTGAAGATAAGAGAAATATGTTTCACACACCATTTGTTTTAGTTTTGTGGAAGAAAAGTGTGTAGCCTGAGGAGTATAAACATGAATACCAATAGAGCAACAGGAATTTTAATGGAAGGGTTCATGCTCAAAACTTTTGGTGCAGTAGTTGTTTTGTTTTGTTTTCAATTAAAATGGTGAACACTGATATATGAGTACATGTCACTAGTTTACAGAAGAAACCTCCTCCTTCATTTCTGTGATTGCTTTCTTATACTCTACCTCACTTTCCTTTATTAAACCATGACAACATAATTATTTCACTAATTAAAGAATTAATATAGCAGTGTTGCTAAAGTATTTCATTACTTCAGAGCACTTCTTCAGTGTCAGCTCTTGAGTTTTCAGCTATTATCATTTTCATTGTAGAAAACAAAATTGCTCATTTAGTGCAGCATGGGCTATGATCACTGTACTGTCAAAGAAACCTTCAGCCAGACACCTTAAAATGTGGTGTTTTCAAAAGGGCTTGCTCTAGGTTTGAGTTGTTTTTTTTCCATACTTAAGATGTAAATTGAGTATTTATACTACTTGCATGGTTTAGTAAAATAACAGTTTAAATGTTCTGATGTGTTTGTAACATGTCCATTCTTTCTTATTTCTAAGGTTAACTGTTGCTTTCCACTTTTACTCTGCTCAGAAGTTGTATTCTGCTCCTCTCTGACTCAGCAGAGCTTTAGTAGCTTCTCTATTGAAGCTACTGATTGTGAACTGTGATTCACTGTAGGAAAAGGAGACTGCTGGGAGCAAGTGGATTACAGTAAGATATGGCCTTGACCAATATTATTGCCAAATTGTTTTAGAACACCTAATATCAACTTTATATGGATTTTCTGTGATGGATGATTATCGTTCCTATGCAATGGTAATAGCCTAGCATCTCAGAAGACTGGATTTATCTCTCTTATTCAGTAGGACTAGTTAGGTGTGGCAGAAAAGGGTATTAAAAAACCCTGACTGTCTTTACAGAATAACTGAGCTACCTGAAATCTGAAAAAATATGACGTTATCAAACAGGTGCCATGAATGCAGTCAGTGTTAGGGTCAGACTTGCTGGGAGATGTATAATTTCATACTTGTATAGATAATAAGTCCACTGCTCTTCAGTCGGAATGGGGTTGCTAGATTTTCACTTTGTACCCTTCCTGTGATTATAGATTTCTCTCTTTTTCTCTCAATCTCACTTTGCCCCTAATAAATATTGCCTAGTCAGCACAGTACTTGAAGTTCAAAATGTTGTCCTCTGACCAGCAGAGCATTTCTTTTCTCTGAACAGGTAATAAAACTAGGAAGATTTGACTTGACTTATTAATCTTTGAGAGTTTAGAAAAAGTGGACCCAGACATGGAGTTGCACAAAAAACATAAGGTTTTTAATGCTTCATAATATGTTTCATTAATAATTAACTGGCACAGGAACTCACACAGGCCCTAACCATGATAGCTGTAACCAGCATAAGGTCAGAAGGTATCAGAAACAAAGACCAGCTTGGGTAGCAACGGGCTAGTGATTGTATGCAAAAGGGTTTTATATACAAAATTCCCATTTTTTCACAGTAGCACAAAGAGATTGCTCATATATGCAGCCTAATAAAAAATATTAAAAAAAAAAAAAAGTCTTCAGTATGCCACAGTTAAAGAAAATAATTTAGAATGCACCTTGTCACTTTGTTACAGTTTCCTACAGCTATGTATCTCTTTGTAATAAGCAAATTATATTGGTTATGGATGTTTTAATGCCATTATTATAGAGAATACCTGATCTGATTCTTGTAATTTATGCCCTCAGCTGTTCCCATATAGTCAAAGCAGCATGAGCCCTTTCTTCTTTCTTTGACCCTTAAATGGCATCACTTTCTTACTTTTCTCCACTCAGTAGCTTTTCTCTCACCACCAAGTGACCTGCACACCAGTCTCCTCTGAGGTTCTTAAAGGTTGCTCTCCCATGTGTTCAAAATATTGCCACAGTAGAAAGAGTCCTACATTGCACTCTACTATTTTTTTTTTCATTTTGCAAAGTTCTTGATCAAACTTTCAAGTTCATATAGTGTCTACTTTGTTTCTTTCTGTAGTGTCTTTCTTTGTTTCTTCAGTTTCATTTTCTTTCATCTGTTTCTACTTTACAACAAAGTAAATTTTGACTTAACCTTTCTGCTTTTTCTGTATGTCCCTCCATGATAGCCCATTACCTAGAAATACTAATTCCTGAAATTCTTTGTCATGAAATCATACCTACTTTGTATTAAAATCTAGAGATGAAAAATCTCTTCTTGCTTTGCACCCATGTGAGAGAAATTATGAAAAGGAGTGAAGTGAACAAAATAATCTAAGAAGTATTTTGAGTACCCTGTGAAATACTTTTCTTCTGTATTCCAGGCATCTTCATGGGTCTGAACTATCTTATAACTTTGAATTCTTAGAGTGAAATGAATCAATGCATTTTTGCAGTGACCCTAGCCTGGAATTCTCTTCTCCGGGATGAAAATGCTTCTGTGTAAATTTGCCTCTTTATGAAGTTAAATTATGATAAATTTGACCCCTTAGTCTCAAATCATCATTTCAGTTAAGTACTTCTCAACCTCATGCATGTTTTGCCTCCAATGTTAGAGCAAAAAATTGCTTGCAGTATCAATTACATGTATAGCATTATTTTTAATACTGAACTGGACATGAGGTACAAACATTTTGAGATGCAATGTGTATTTGTGTATTTATGTATTTATGTCAGCTGCTACTAGCAGAACAAAAGGTGAGTGCATTGAATAATATAGTGTTTAACATACCTATTTGCTGAAAAGATTGCTGGAGTACTTCCAGTTGCTTATAATTAAAAGGAGTAGATCTTGAATTATTCATAAATAAATCCTCAAGCTAAGTCAGTGCCCTGTGGATTTAGATATTTCATTCGTGAATGTGTTGGTAAGTCAAAGCTGCATAGCTAATCCTTCACCTCATCTTTAGCTTCTGAATTCTTTCATAGAACTGAAGGTGTCTTGCTTCTAGACACTGCTAATAAGGGTTCTCAACACAGGGGAAAAGAAAGCAGTGATCCAGATTTGTATTCTTTTCTCTTAAAAGGTGCAAAAGGACAACGTGTACCCCAACAAAATTGTATATACCATATATTCAGTGACCTGAACTCTTGAGCATCATCTGTAGAGGTGCAAGTAATTGTTGCACGATGATTGTTTTCATCAGCCTAAAGCATGAAAGCAATTGAGTGAAAAAAATCCTCATGTTACATAAAATGATTACTGCCTGTGAGCCATAATAAACAATGTTGTTCTCACAGTGGTGATCTTAAGCAGCAGAACAAATGAGTACAGCCTGCTGATTGTGCAATGTCTTGATCATTACCAATTGCTGTAACTCCCAGTAAGTAAATGATTTAATTATTGGGGTATCTGCATGATCTGTTTCTAAAACGAACAAATGATAATGGTAAGAATGCACCACAGTCACTTTTCACTGCAAGTGACTTAAACATCTACAGGTCTTAGTGCTTCTCATTGTTGGGCTTTGCTTCTGTTCTGCTGGATGTCCAGGCGGAGTGTTAAAATACAACCACAAAGGAATGAAAAGCCAATTTTTATTCAGGAGATAAAAAAAAATGAGCAGAAAAAAAAAAAAAAACTTCAGGAGAGCAGAAGGGAAGAGGTAGGAGGGAGGGCTGGGAGATTTATGCCTACAGTGCACAACAGTCACATCACCATAACTTCACAAGGTTTGTTGCTTTACCATTCCTACAAACCTGGGCTTCATCCAGAAACTCATCAATCTAACCATTTTATTACTATATTTAGGATTTGAACTAAATGTTGATTGGAGAGTAAAACTGCTGTAAACTGATGAGTCCATGCAGAAAAAAGGCTCCCCCTGTATTCCATGAGAATCTTCCTTTATGCAAAGTGGGCGGCCAAGCATGATTTTCAAGTTGAATAGCAAGTTTATATCTACAGTGATACAGATCATCAGCTGTCAGCATTGAATAATGAGTCCTGAAATTGAACAAAAATCATTATCTGACTACAGCACATTTGTACTTAGGAGCTGCAATATAGCTCTTAGTTTTAACTGAGCTTCAACCAGATGAGACGCAGATCAAGTATCTCAACACTGCATTGTACCTGGCAGTGTGCACACATACCAAATGGCTTACAAACAATAATCTTTTCTCCAACAGGATGTTCAGCACTTATGAACTGAAGACCTCCTGGACATTAGACAACCCTCATTGTTTCATTTTTTCCCTTCTGGTCAATATGAGATCACTTCCTAAGTTTATATTACTAAGTTTCATGACAAATATAGACAAAGAGTCTATGTAAGACTCCTTATATTGTCAATATAAGTCATGAAATCAGGTTTTTAAAAAACTTTGAAGATCTTATTACTCTGCCTACTCTGTGGATTTAAATCATATAAAAGGGGAAAACATTAAAATAAATTACTTTTTTTTAGATGTATTATAGATTCTCCACACCGGTGTTTTGGTTTTTAAGGACAGCTCTTTGAAACAGGATCTGTTTCCCTGTGTATGGAAAATGTTTAGCACTGTCTGATACTTTTAGCTGCCAAATGCATTAGATTTCTTGTTGTCTTTCCAGGTTGGTAACATGCATGTAAGATGGCTTTATTAGTCCCAAGGAATAGTACTTTCTCTCGCTTACTCATTTTGATTAGATTGCACCATTCTTCCCCATTAGACTGTAATTGCTCTGTAATTATTTTAACTACAGCTGGGACAATAAGTCTTGATGGATCAGTACCATAAAAGGAGCACTGAGGATTCAAAAGTCATCCTCTCACTTGATTTTTATTACTTCTCACCTCCTCCTGCTCTAAGTACCACAAAAGGTCACAGTAGCAGAAGGAAAATGAGAGATTAAATAATTTGATTCAGGATGATCACCTAGATACCCCTCTAGTAATATATCCTCTCCAGAAAAGTTACATTTCCTAGATACATCCCTGGGGGCTGAGGGGGGAAGTATATTTTGTGCTTGCATATGCATCATGAGTGCTTCATTTACAAAAGCGTGTATCCAAGGACTAAGGATAAAAAATGGGAAAAAATAGTACAAGGTCTTCATGAGGTCAGTTTCAGTTTTCTCTGCTAGTATTTTCCATCTGTAAGCATTTACAAGATTTCCTAACTCATCTCTAGTCCTGTTTAGATGGGAAAAAACAGTTCTTTTAGCCTTACTCCTTTTTACTCACAAGGTGTATAGTGTTTCAGGATATGTCCCAGACAGGTCCAGATATTCACAGATATTTATTTCCACATACAAAAAAGGGGTTTTCTTTCTGTGACTGAATTCAGAATCCCTGCTTCCCTGCCTGTTGGGTCAGTTTCCTGAGAATCAGTTACTTTACCCATCTGTTTCACAAGAAATATGTTCCTGCAGAGAAATCTGCCAAGTAAGTTTCAAGATATTTTTGTAAATACTCACAATTAAAAAAAAAGAAAGGTAAATTTACATTAATGCTAGGATTCTTCACTTTGGAAAGTTCAGTTCTTCATTTTTTTAAGAGAAATTGTAGATTATACTAATTTGTCCAAATTAAAGCTAACCAATCTAGTACTTTTCACTATGCCACTCATTCTTTCTTCTTACTTGTTGTATCCAATCCTGTCTGTGTCCAATGTGCTGTCCCAGTTTTTTCTATGATTGGAAAATAGATTGTATTGGGAAAAAAAAAAACAAAACAAACAAACAACAACAACAAAAAAAAACCTGTTGGAAATCAGCAACTTTTTTTCCAAAGTCTTCAAGCTAAAATCAATACAAAAAGCTTGACTGTCTATCGTGACAGCTATTTTCCACATTTGACTAAAAATCTAGGATTTTCCCGCCACTTCTTTAGTTTTATCTATTTTATTACCACATTTTAACTTTTCTTAATTAACTGTCTGCATTGGGTAGGCAGGGAAAGGCCTTGGTGGCAGGAGGGTTACAGAGGGGCCTTGTGTGAGAAACTGCTGGAATGCCCAGGAAGGGCCTGTTGGTAGTCAGGGTCAAGTCCCTAGCACTAAATGAGATAATATATTGAGGAAGGGGGGAAAAGTTACTGTGCAACAACAATTGCTGTCAGAGAAAAGAGGAGTGAGAATAAGAGACAGGAACAGCCCTGCAGACAGACACCAAGGCCTGTGAAGAAGGAGCAGCAGGAGGTGCTCCAGGCTGCACGGGAGCGGAGATTCCCCTGCAGTCCCTGTGCAGCCCATGGAGGGTTCCCAGGCTAGACCAGATGGATGCCTGAAACAGACTGTGACCCCATGGGAAGCCAACACTGGAGCAGGCTTGTGGCAGGACCTGTGGCCCTACAGAGAGAAGAGCCTATGTTGGAGCAGGTTTGCTTCTGGACTTGTGACCCCACAAGGAACTTGTGCAGTCTGTTCCTGAGTGAGGGCACCATGGGAGGGACCCATGCTGGAGCAGTTAATGCGGAACTCCAGCCTGTGGAAAGGACCAGCAGTGGAGCAGTTTGGGAAGGACCCTACACTGGAATAGGGGAGGAGCGTGATGAGTCCTTTCATGGAGGGAATAGGAGCGTCAGAGACAACATATGATGAACTGACCACAGACCCCAGTCCTTGTCAACCTGTGCCACTGGTTGGGAACATGTAGAGAAAATCAGCAGTAAAGTTGAGCCCAGGAAGAGGATGGTGGGGAGGAGGGAGGGGGAAGGGGTATGGTGTTTTTCAGATTTGGTTTAATTTCTCATTGTCCCACTCTGACTTGATTTGGAATAAATTAAACTAGTTTCCTCGAGTCCAGTCTGTTGTGCCCATTAACTGCAATTGGCGAGCAATCTCTTCCTGTCATTATCCCAACCCATGGGCCCTTGGTTTATTTTCTCTCCCCTGTTCAGCTGAGGAGCACAGTGATAGAGCAGCTTTGCTGGGCACTGGTGTCCAGCCAGAATCAACCCACCACATCAGCTTTAACAAACTGGGACCAGACACTCATAAGCTTTTTTAACTGTGTACAGCAGGTAACAGAAACTCAGACACATGCTTCTCTTTCATGTTCATAAAGTAATAACTTGTGTTCATGTTATATGTATTTTATTTATAAGCACAAACAAGCCCTCTAATGTGAATTTTATGGTGTGTTCCTCTCTTCTCTTCTACCCACATATCATGTTTTAAAATTCTGTTTGTGCAGAATGGTCGTCTTATGAGTGCCCCAATTTCTCCCCTTTTTCCCCACCTCATTCACTAAATGCAGTGCAATGCCTATGCTTGAATTGAATTCCTAATTTAATGAATCTCCTTTAAAATACCTGCACATCAGGAACACATATTTGTACAAAGCTGTCAGGTAACCTTGCCGTCTGAATGCCTTAGTAGCAGATTTCTTGTAAATTATTTGCTTTTGAAAGTAATGTGTTTACAACTCATTATTTAATTACTTGAATAACTTTCATTTATGACTAATTTCAGGCAAAAGATTAGCTTTTGGCATAACTTCACAGGTGTCAGTGATGGATTGGCCTAGAGAGCTTTTAATAATCTTATTCAGCTTTACTTCCTTGGTCAAATGGAAGATGATGTTCAGAAAGTTGTGGTAAAATAAGCTTAAACATGATAATGCAATTGCAATTACTTCAGACATCTTTTCATCTGTGCTGCTATCACAAAAAGGACAACTCTGTAAGAGTAATGGATATCAGTAGAAAAGGTCTGTCTAATTGCTGTTCCTTTGTTGTGATGCAGACTTGCCTTTAAATAGCAACTGAGCTCAGCCTGCTGTGGAATTCCACCTCCTAATTCATCAGATCTTCTGTCTTGGAAAAAAAATAATTACTGCACTAATCAGCTTTCTGCTTACACTGCTTTACTGGGTTTGCATGGCAAGGTTTGGGTGGTGGGGTGGACTATATGAGTGGGGTGACAACTTCTTTGAGAAGCTGCTAGAACCTTCTGTCATGTTTAATGGAGCCACTGCTAGAGAGCTCCAAGACAGACCTGCTGTTGGCTATAACTGAGCTCATCAGTGATGATGGTATGACCACTGGGATAATCTATTATAGAGCAGGGGAAAAATACCCAGAGCTTCATCCAGAAGAAGAGCGAGAACATGTGAGAGGAACAGCTCTGCAGATACTAAGGGCAGTGAAGGAGGAGGGAGAGAATGTTTCACAGGCACCAGAGCTGAGATTCTCCTGAAGCCCCTAGTGAGTCAGGCTGTGCCCCTGCAGCCCATGCAGACACCAGGGAGAACAGACATCCACATGCAGCCCATGGAGGATTCCCAGGCTGGACAAGGTGGATTCCCAAACTAGACTGTGACCCTAAGGGAAGCCTGAACTGGAACAGGCTCCTGGCAGGACCACTGACCCCATGGAGAGAGGAGTCCATGCTGGAGCCAGTTTTCTGGCAAGATTTGGGATCCTACAGGGGTGTCACACTACAACACTGTGCTCATGAAGGACAGCATCATGGGACAGACTCATGCTCAACCAGTTCATAAAGAACTAAAGCCCATGGAAGGATTCACTTTGAAGAAGTTCATGGAGAACTCTCCTGTGAGAGGGACCCTATGTTGGGGCAGGAGAAGAGTGCGAAGAGTCCTTCATTTTTTTCCAAGAACCTTAGGGGCATTCTGAGTGCTTATTTTACCAACATTAAACACTCAAGTTTTTCTTTAATAACTCAATTCCCTTAGTTAATTCCACTTTTCAGTTTCCCCCTCCTCCAAATTATTTGTATTTGTGTGTGATTTGTAGTCACTGTGTGATAAGCTGTCACTGGATGCTCACCAGTCTGTATGATGTTAAGTTTCATACAGGATGTGTTTTTCCTTTCCTTTTAAACCAAAAGATGAATTCACGCTTTACTGGTCTACTGCATTATGATGGGAACACCCATGTTTCACTGGCTCTTGGTATATTCAAATTAAGAGTACACTGAGCCCCAGAAGGTGTCCTTAACCTAGCCACCTCCCTAACTGGAAAGGAGTAACTGCTAAACTATGGTGCACTCAAAAGGGAGCAAATTTTTTGTCTTTTTCTGTGTGTTCCAAGTCTTGCAGAGAATTCTTACAGACTGAAAAATGTTTCTCCCATAATGGAGGTGCTGCCAGCTGGGAAAATAAGTATCTGCAGAGACTTCTTCAAATGGATTGTTGAACATTTGTAAGTAACATACACAGCAGTCCTTTGGCAGTGTCAGTTATTAGGGAGGAGTTTTTAAGGGGGGCAGGAAACAGGACAGAAAGATACAGATAATTAATAGCAAGAATCTACTGCTGATTCTCGCCTTGTATTAGGGAAAGAGAAAAGATTGCCCATTACCTGCAGTTATCACTAGGCAATGATAAGCCCTTTTAAATGTATATGATTATGCCTCACAGACAGAATGAGGTCTATAAACACTAGACATGAAGGGGCTTAGTGTAGTCCTTGATCCAAAGCCAATTAAAGTCAATGTGGAGCTCTAGGAAAATCAAAGTGCTGAATCTTGCTTACAGTTTATGACTGGAATGAAGCTCTACTGTGGCTGAATTATCCCTACCCCTTTCATCTTTGTGATGAAGTACTGGTAAGTTCTTAGAGCATTAATGAACTAATTCTCTTTCCAATTATTCAGTCCTCTAGAGCCAACATAGGACCTGAGCATTTACACCCAATTACCTTGCATTAAATCTGGAGGAAAACATGGCTGTATTAGCCAAACTGCTTGATGTTTTTCCAGGCTAAGATACAGCTTTATTTCCATATATGTAAGTTTTAGCAAAGCCAAAACAGTTGATTTTTCAAAATTAAATATTTTTCACAAAAGAGGAATAAAATGCCAGGGTGTCCTCCCAGAGCTGCATTACAGATTGCTGTGAAATTCCTACTTGAGAGAAAACCTCTGGCTTTGTAAAGTAAAGAAGCAGACTGGATTGTGCTGATGAAATCCCTCCAGGATTCTGAAGGGCACCACCTCATTTTTTTGCATGCATATTATGTCCTCCTACTGATTCCATTAGTGATTCATGGAAATTATACCTATTAAACACAAAAATATTCATGGATCTGATTGCTGACATGAATATACTGGTTACAAAGGCACTAAGATACCAGCCGTAAATTGAATGAGACTTTATTTTGTGAAGTTAAAACATGATAATAGAATGGTATTTTCTTTAGATTTTTGAATCCCTGCATGGTAAAATAATTTCCTTTATAAAACAGAACATATTGATTTAATGCGTTTTGTTGTGATTATAAGAGAAGCAGACTTCTTAGCTAGGAAACATAGCAAAAATCTGTATGATGCAATGGGTTTCCTTCTTTCTACATGATCTGGGGATATGTTCCTTTGTACCCACAATCAGTGTATGCAGATTTTTGCAGCTTGGCATCTGCAGTTTGGGCTCTGAGCACAACCCCAGCAGCATCTCTTATTTTCAGAGTAGCACAAAGGGCATGAAGGGTGTGAAAGAAGAAATGGGAAGAAAGCACTGAAGAATTAATACAGTAAATTCTTGTCAGGCCTAGTTAAAATTGGTAAAAGGTCAGTGAGAGCATAACAGAGAGTCTGACTAAGCAGCATTGTGCATTTAATCTGCCAAGAAACATCTGTGTAGTAGGAACTATAACTGATAACTCCTTATCCCATCTTCTGGGAAGATGTTCTGTTTCATTTTGGCAATCTTGTCTTGACTCTCTATATTGATGGTATCAGGGCTAGTAAGGTGACCTTGGCTTCCAGACTGACTGGGTCTCTACACCTGAGATTTCAAAAATTGCAGCAAAGCACTTCACTCATATTTTCATTTTGGGGACTAAAGTTCATTGCAGAGATTCACAGAGAAAAGCATGCTCACAATATCTCAGTTCTCTTCTAGGTAATTACAGCTCCATGATCTTCTCTAATCTGAAGATGACATGGGAAAAATTGTGCTAGCACAAGGGGTTGGTGTAGTGGTCTCATAAAATTAGACTAAAAATACTTTGCCAAATTGAAAATGGTAAATTTTGAAAACCTCAAGACAGGCATTCAGAGAATTATTGAACAGAAGAGATCCTCAGGCTGATAAACTAGGTGTTGTTTTTTATATATATGTTATGTCTATATCTATCATCTATAGCTATATCTATATGTCTATCTATACAATGCCTTCTCTGAACTTATTTCTACTACTCTTGGCTTATGAAGCTAAATAAACTAAAGTAATGAAATTGACAGAGAAACAAGTTTGAATCAAAAGGCATGCTACTAAAGCTAAGACCATCACACACGACAGCCACAGTGATACTGGGATGATAGCTCACCTTGCTCAGATGTCCTCACACATGCCTGTGGTTGTTCAGTTCTGCTGACTTGCCTATGAGAAACTGCCGCCTGAGCTGCAGATTTTTTAGCAGTTCATTTTGAGAAGAAGCATTTAGCTAATGATACCAAATCATTACCTGCAATCAAAAGTATCATCAGTTTTCTGAACTAAACATAATATTCTTACTGAAAGGGCTCTCTCAAGGAAGTGGGTGGCTGGAGAGAATGTGTGCAGTACATGTCTGCAGTACTTCTGTAAATAGAAATAGGCAGATGTGGATTTTTCATATCCTGACCACTCTCTTACTACCAGGAGACTGGATTCACCTGTCAGACCAGATAGCTAGAAGTAATTGCCTCAACTGAGATGATGTTTAGTGTTTTCACTCATCAGGAGTGTGATATTGTAACAGAACAATTTTCTAGAACTTCCTTAGCTTTGAAGTTAACCATTGGAAAACTTTTTGGGTTTTTTTGTTTGTTTGTTCTCTTTTTTCTTTTTTTTTTTTTTTTTGCCTCATTTATGTGCTGGTCAGAGGCTGGTGTTTATAATTCAGCATAGGTGTTTTCACTATGAAGAGACCTGAGGTTTGAGATAGAATGTGCTCAGTTATCACATATAGAAATACTGTGACTTCTCACTGCAGGTCTCACTGAGATGCACAAAGGTAAATATTTTAAACAGGAAGAAGGTGTACATAGACCAGCACCTATGCAACAACTTCTCCTACATTAACTTGTACATTTTAATTTCATCTTGAAAATCTTCCTGTGCTGTACTGTTTGACATGGCTTTGATAAAATCCAAATATCCAAATATAATTCTATAAACTTTCTAGCTTGCTGTTGTTTTCTAGTTATTAGCTGTATAAAATATTTAAATTTGTGTCAGCTCTTTTCCTCATGTGCATGGATTTGTTTTCACATTCCTTTTTCACTATCCATCCCTTTTATTAGCCTTCTGTTCCATGTGGTCAAACTGCGGCTACTTCAGCCTCATTTTAAAATCTATCGTTTGGCACTGTTTTCAGAAATCCAGAGGAATTTTCTGATTAAAACTCAAGAAAATGTGCTAAAGACTTAATTTCTTTGTTTATGTATTTAATATGCATTCAGACTCCCTATTATGTCTATAAATATGTTCAAGCAATGTAACTTCATACGTGTTTCTCCTCAGAAGTAACTATCCTTACATAATTGATAACACTGAGGTCAATGACACCGTCCTTCTGTCTTACAGACCAATGCCTTACCTTGTCTCCTTTCATCTCAGTGATACTTGCTTATCAAGAGGCAGGGTTCTTGCTGTGATTCTAAGGCTACCAAGTTCATGATTTGCAGTGAAGACATAATAGGAGTTAAGTCCAGTACAAGCTGTAGTGGTTTTAATAGAAAGTGAATGATGATGATATACCGTACATGGCTAACTATGGACCCTGAGGCTGAAAAGCCTTTTCCATGGGCTTATTTCTGTTATGCTGAAGCCAACATAGGTAGAAACAATGCAAAATATTTTTCATCTAAACAAAAAAAAAAAAAAAATCATCTTTCCC
>VYXD01009302.1:56449-97935 GCA_013397195.1 Hylia prasina | reverse complement strand
ATTTAGGGTAGGGAACAGATATTTCTGTTGGTATATTTATGGTATGATTCAAGTAGAATATTATAGAAGGAAAAGTTTATAGAATGTATACCAATATTACCCTACAGAGGAGTAGAGTGATGGAAAAGCCAATGGGATGGAAATGTGAAGGACTGACCTCCAATGCTATCTTAATTAAAATTGTCTCTGTTAAAGTCCTTACACACCCAAGAACTGACTGCCATGCTTCATATTGTGTGATGAAGTGACTTCATACTTCATATTGTGCAAGAGTACTTTAAAATTTGCTACAAAGGAGCAAAGTTATCACTCCCTAACTGGAAAATCTATGAATCACACGAAAGAACAAAGTCAAATTAAGGTAGTAGACTAGATTTTGGGGTCTCTGTTATTGGTGACTAGTCCGTTTCATTCATTATACCTCAAACTAGCAAGTGCACATGCTTACACCCATCTAAAAACAGTTTCTGAATGCATGACAAATGCTCTGACTGAACAGCCAGCTAGCACCAGATGGCATGGCAGGAAATTGTCTAAAAATTTTGTGAACTGAAACTTCAAAGCTCCGCTTTTCTGCAAAGAAGGACATACCTAAATCTCCTCAAGAAAGTTCCTACAAACATCGAAATATAAGATACTCCTTAGAATTAGAGGTTTTGTTTGAACTATGTCTTGCTTATTTTTGCCCATTTTCACTTAGGTTTGTGTATTATTGAAATAGCAGCCTCACTGTTAACCCACTTAGCCAATTTTGAGACTCTGTGAATTTGAAATGTATATTTCAAAATAGGTTGAGGGTTTCTGGGACAATTATATAAGCTTCAGTTATTTGTGTTACAAGTTTTGTTATAAAGGCTTGTTATTTATTCAGAAAGAACACATTTGCTGTTTATATTAGTTCCAATATTTTTCATGTTTAGAGGGCTTTTCAAGGAATGAAAAAGGAAGAATAAAGCTAACTTTTCCTTCTCAAGATATTTGGAAAGTTTCACAGCTCCTGTGGAGTCATCCTTTTTGAGATATGAGAGAGGTGTGTTTAACAAGTCAGATGCTGCTGTGTATGTACAACCGATGTGCCAAGCTGGACTTGGTCCTTAAGTGACATCATCAGGTTTTTTTACAGTCTTGTAAGTGCTAGAAGCCACTCAGTCAGATAGAGTTTGAGCATGCCTGAAATGTCACAACAACTTTGCTGTCTAGATTTGTTTTGTCAGGTGGTACTGGTATTTATTTCCATAACCAAAAAAACCTTTTGCATTGCTAAAAAAGCTAATAATACAGAGAGTCATTAAAAGGAAGGAAGAGCTCTTGCTTGAAATAATGACTCAGTTAGGAAAGTTGTTCCATGCAGCAGTTCTCAACCAGAAGGTCCTTCCATCAGCCCCACCAGATTGTGTGAAGAGATGCAGAGGACATGCTTGCTAGCCAGGCATTGGGAAGTGCATCAGAGACTGATATGTCTAATCTACTCTGCATCCACTTCCCCCGTGCTTTTTAAGGATGCACAGCCATTCCAAGTCATAGCCATTAGCCAAACTGCTGTTTGGAACTGTTTGGAAGGATTTCTGGCCTGCATTCAGAATGCCATTCCTCTCTCCTCTGTTCCTTTTTTCCCTTCATCCTGCCTCATGTGAAGTCAGTGATTCATTCTCTTTTGTTTCCTCCATATGGCAGGATGTATTAGAAAAGAAAGATAAATTCTCAAACAGAACATACCCTTTCAGTCCCAGAGGACGCAGAAGGAAACAAACAGCATTTGCTCCTTATTTTCTTCTCTTTCTATTTGTGAATAAGTTGGAAGATTTGGCCTGCTTCTTTTCCCTTACAGTAAGAAGTTCTGATCACTGAGTCCTGACGGTACACTTATTTGTAAGGAGATAGCAACACTCTGCAACTACCTAAAATCCTATTCTGTGCAGCTGATAGTTCAGAAATCAGTAAAATGATGACCAAGTTCCAAGTTTCACAATCTAAATATCAGCCTGATGCTAACTTCATCTCATATATTCTTTTTTGTGAGATTTTTGCAGCCCGTGGTTACACATCAGTATTTGGATGTAGAGACCATGCAGAAAATAAGCTAAATTAGCTAGAATGAATATTTTTTATAGGAAAACTTATCCCTGTGTATCCATCAGTTCAAACAAAGTTAGATGCAACATTGCTATAAAAGAAAGGACCACTCATTTTTGCTGACAGTAAATACATACCAATCAACAGCAATAATGAAAATTTACCAGCAAAATTCCTTTTCACAAAAACAGCAAGGCAAATATTGATTAACTGTCTTGAGTCATGTGTTAAGTTTCCTGATTGTGAACAAAACTGGCAGCCAAATGACACATTTAAAATGTGTATATGTCAAAAAGGAAATAGAGATGCTGGTATGGAAGAATCAACTACGCTCATTGCTCTTTAGGTAGATATAATGCATTTTATTCATTAATGATAAGTTTCAATCCACAAGAATTTGAGTCAAAGCTTCACAGAAGAAATAACTGCTGCCAGTACTCATTTTTACATGATGTTCTCATGGTTCTGTCTCAGATATCATAGTAGTCATCTAAAATTTCCATTTCATTAAGGATTAAAGTGACCTTTTCACTCTAACTGATTTTGGATAGGACATCTTTGAAACAGAAGGAGTCCCAGAATCTTGTAGGTTTCACAAGTTTATTTTGCATTTCAGAGGGGGTGAATAGTGAGAATCGACAAATAGTCCATTGTAAAATCTCAGCTGTCAAGAGAGACAACTTTTCAGACATAAAACCAAACTTTAATTGATAATGCACCTGTATGTGTAGACTATTCCAAGCCTTTGTTTCTTTTGAGTGGAAGATTGGCTTTCAAAGTCACTTAAGCATGATGATCTCTAGTTGTACACACTTAATCTGCCTTTCCTTAAACATAATGTTTAACAAATGATTCATTTTAGTTTCCAAATTATTGGTGAGTTACTCTAAAATTATAAACATATATGCACTAAAATAATCCATATGAAAATGTGTCAGCTTCCTTCCAAACGACTCTGTAATTCTGCAAAAATCTGTTCTCACAGTAGTAGTCAAGAACACTATTTGCTTAAATACATGGCTTAAATTTGTTTGTAAATGAAATAAACAAGGAGCTTTAGTTCTGCAAATTCCAACAACACCAAATGGTAAAGGTGTTCATTGCTCAAAATCCCAGTTCATTATTTTATACAGAAATTATTATAGAACATGTCCCAACTCACATAAGGATTGCCTAGATATCCAGCACCAAGCATGTCTGGAGTACAACAGGAAACTACTTGCTCAACTACATTAGTCAAAGGCCTCACAGCTCACACATCGATTATTTTATTATTATTATTTGTACTGCTATAGAGTCTGTGTAGCCTGGAGTTAGTTTATCCTCTTTCTGTGAGTATTATATTTATTCTTATTTAATTTTATTTTAATCAAAGATCCCCACAGAGTGGCTAACTGCCTACCAATTCTTGATTTTATATAATACTTTTCTTACATCTTTTTGGGAACACTCAGTTCGTGAAGACCTTCAAGCAGAATGCAGAATTAGGCATTCTGAATCATTGACTCAAAAAATCAGTTATAAAGACCATTATTAACTCTGTGTTCTTGATCAGTTATTGGGCGATAAAATGTGCAGCTTTCTTTACCCGGGTGATTGTCAGAGCCCCCAAACACTGAAAAAGGAATTTGGGCAGAAAAGTTCTGAATCACAGCACTGAGACTTAACCTGTGTCACTCTCATCTATCAGTTTTCTGCAGAAAAAGATTTTATATTATACATGTACAGACAGCAAAACAATTATCTGCTATTTACTGTCCACCATATCCCATTATCAGTTACCAACATGTCCCAAACTGCCGATGCATAAGCAATGGCAGATATTCAGACCTCAGTAATCAGAGTGCAAATCATAAATTTAACATGAATTAATCTCAAAATTTTATAAAAATAATATTCCTCTTTTTTTTGTTTGTTTGTTTTATAATTTATAACCTTTTTATGGTTTGTCTTTGTTTCTATATTTTAGAGTTCAAAGTTCCTAAACATGACATTTTGAACTTATGTCTATAAAGGAGGGCTTGGTTTCTCTGACTGGATTCCAGAAGTCGAGGTAGAAACCTGGAGGCTCTAAATTTATCAGAATTGACATTATCATTGAACTAAGTGCATATATTCACTTAGAGAAGTGTGCTGTTTTTTTCTGTTTCTACCTCCGAAGTATATGCTTTGTGTATGATAGTGACTGATTGAAGATGGGATGTCATAACATTTTCTAATTTTTTTTTCCTTCTAGCACAAAGGATTATGTTTAAATGACCCTATTAAAAATAAAGATTTTTTTATGATGGAGGGAAAAATAAAAACCCCAGGCACTTCTAGGAATATTAGAGTGCCAGAAATGGAAAAAGTAACACAATCTATTGAGCAAACAGTTATACTTAACCTGACTGACTTCATGTATGAGTCATCCTGTCACATTAAATGTTTGATGTGCCTTATGTATTGTGTGATATTGCTGTCTTTGAGAGTACAGGAACCTGAGTGCAAGTGAAATGGTTTTTTATTTGAGTTCTCTTTATATAGTAAAGAAGGAAGGAAAATCCAGGGTTCTAATCTGAGATACTCACTGTTGGTAATCTTAAAAAAATAAAAATGTTTTTGTACCTAAAACTACCAGTGGAAGTCCTGTCTGGCTGCAAGACACTATACCAGATGCATCAAAGCTGATGGAAAACTCATAAGCCTAGGGAAATCCTGACAGTGAATAAATTATTGCTACTATTTAGTGTGAGACTGATCATACCTTTAGTTCACAAGTACACCGACATTGGCAAAATGCCCTGCTTGAGGAAATTAATTGAAGTTTGATTCACAGCTTTGCTGCTTCCAGCAATACCACTGGCAAGCTGCTTTGACTTCAGTGATACAAGCTCTTTTCCATCTTCTCACCTAGCAGAACATTTAGTCGGAAGTGAATCTAGTCCGCCAGACCCCCCAACTATCTTCAAAACCCACAGTATTATTTTAGGAATTTGTGCCTCTATTCAGCAGCGGTAATAATGTCTGACAATATGCTCATTCAGAAATGAGCACAATAGAAGTGGTTCCCATATCCACAATTAGTCCAGTTTTCAGGTTTTTTACCTGCAGTTTTTTACCTGCAAGAGGCACAGGAGTCTCAAGGGTTTGAGTATAAGACACAGGTTCACATTTTGCAGCGCTGAAGTCATACACACCTTCATGCATTTCTACCCAAATTTGCTCACTCTGAGCTCTCTCT
The DNA here is from genome assembly GCA_013397195.1 of Hylia prasina. Taxonomy (NCBI): domain Eukaryota; kingdom Metazoa; phylum Chordata; class Aves; order Passeriformes; family Sylviidae; genus Hylia; species Hylia prasina. The sequence continues at coordinate 92,639 of VYXD01009302.1, read as the reverse complement.
GAGACAGAAGAGACACAAAAGAATGCACATTTGCACAAAGGACAAGGATGATTCTCTCTTTCTGTTGAAACCTCTTTTGAGACATCAGACTTTGACCAGCTCTTTGGCCAGGCACTTTTTCAAATAAAACAAGATACTTGAGATACATCCTTACACCCTAAAGTAAAATAGACATTTACTGATATAATCTATGAAAGCTTGACTTGACAAGCATGGGTTCAGCAATGAAAGCAACCAAAGGAAAATCATGATGATAGGATTATTGTTAGATCAGATACTTAAATCTTAAGAGAAAAAAAAAATAAAAGAAGTGCATGAAATAACAAATCTGATCGCAGGTGTAAATAAGAGGTGGGGGATGTCCTTTCAGCAAATCTGCTCTGTCCTCAGCCTTAAGCTGAAGAATCCCGTTCTTCTGTCATGGCATAAGGGCATAAAGTAACAAAAAAGAAGGGTCTAAAATTGTTGAGCTGAGCTCTGACAGTTTTACACGGGGAAGAGGATACCTAGAATTTATGATGATGATACTGAATTGGTTAGTCTTTTAATATTCATTAATAAAGTGCTCCTTTAATAACTGTGGCCACAGTTTGTGTTCTTTTTCTTCTAAAGGAGACTGAAAATGGAGCTTTGGATGATGGTTGTTTTTTTCTAGTACTCCAATTATGGTATATAACTACTTATAATCATGAAGTTATGATAACCTCAGGAAATGAGGAAAACAGCAAATCATTTTTATTTTTGTTTAGCCAGAAGAGACAATATTATGGAAACACTGAATACTTCTCACAGCTTTGTATCATCAGCTAGAGTGAGGTATTGATTTCTTTTAAATTTATGACTCAGTCTGTGTATTTATAATTATATGGAGTAAGGAAACCTATACTCACTGGTTTTTTTTCCCTTTCCAAAAAAACCAAAAAAAAATTAATTTTCACCTTTATTAATCTTATACCCATAGCAGCTGCTTCAGTAAATGACAGATGATTGGTCATTGATGCATTATTTTCTTCCCCTGGATTCATTTACCAAAGTAAATTGCTGAGCCATAATATTACAATGTTTTTGAACCAGTTGGATGTGGAATCAGAAAATCAAATGGAAAAGCATAGAAAGTTTTGGGAAAAATTATCTTGGGGAAGAAAGGAAGCTGGTTTTGTATTTCTGTCATGCACAAGAATGAAGATTTTTGCTTTACAGAGGATTTTATGGACTGAGAATTATATAAAACATGTTGAATTAAAATATGAGTGCCCAAAAAAACAAGATCAGTGCAGCCCAGTTGTTCCTTTTTGAGTATTATTCTTCTGTATTCTGAAACACAAAAGCCAAATTGGGCAGAGATGCAAGATTGAGAAGCAGTCTGAGTGTATCTTAAATGACCTTGTGTGAGACCTTGAACATCAATAGAAAGTTATGGATCTTAAGAGTTTTTTGAGGACTCAGTTTGGCCAGTTACAACATTTCTCTGAGGTTTATGGCTTTTCCTTGCAACTTGCATACAGCTGGAGATCATGAAAAATAGTGTAGAGTATTCAAAAAAATGCTAGCACAGATAATCATTTCTCATAGACTTATACAAGTGAAGACTGTTGGTTTTGCAGGTTTTATTGTCTTTCTGTGTTCTTAGTGGTTCCTGAACCTAGAATAGTTGCACATCTGGCAATTTCATACCATATGGGAAGTTAGCTGTTGTTAACTCCAGTGAGATTTTTGGCAGCATGCAGAAAAATTTCTCTACACTATTGATCAATGGATTTCGGTCTGTTGAGCAGTAAAAATCTCCATCTCAGTGTGTCATATCAAGGATAAAATCTTCTTTTGCAACTGCATGGAGTTCAAATTTGATCTATTAAGTCAAGGTCACAAATTATCTAAAGATACCCAAAGATACTTTTAGTTAACTAAATGTATTTTTGCTACCTAGACCTCCCAGTTGAAAAGGATCATTGGTTATTACATGTGTGACTTGGCCTGTAGATGATTTTCCAGTTAATTATTTCTGAAGACAAAGTAACTTAAATTAATATCCCATAGGAAAAAGAAGGTTTTCACTTTTAATCTCCTTGCTAGATTTACTGAGCTGGGTCTTAGTGCCCATGGATGAAGTGTAGTTTATACAGGATTTTTGAATTTTAGCAAACCTGTTGACACTCTCTCACACAGTATCATTGTGGACAAAATGTCCATCACACTACTAGACAAGTCCATAACATTTTTGGTAAGGAACTGGGTGGTGGGTTGGGTTTAAAGAGTTATAGTTGCTGTATTTGTAGGATTTCCTTGTGATCAGCTTTAGGGCCAGTACTCTCTAATGTTTTTATAAAGTCTCTGGATGCAGGAGTCAAGTGTAGCTTAAACGAGTTTGCCAATAATACTAAGCTAAGAAGAGCTGTGGACTCCCTCAAGGGTAGAGAGGCATTACAGAGAAATCTGGATAGACTAAAAATCTGACCCATGACCAACCACATGAAATATAAGAGCAAGTGCAGGAATCTCCACCTGGGACATGATAATCCAGATGATGCATTTAAACTGGAGGAGAAGAGGATGGAGAGCAACCCTGCAGAAAAAGATCTGGGTGTCTGGGCTGATGACAAGTCGAACATAAGTCAGCAGTGCCCTGACAGCCTGGAGAGCCAAGTGTGTCCTGGGGATCATCAGGCACAGCCAGGCAAGGGAGGGGATTGTCCTGCTCTGCTCTGAGCTGGGGCGGCCTCACCTCCAGTGCTGGGGGCAGTTTTGAGTGCTTCAGTATAAGGAGGACAACAAACTATTAGAGTGTGTCCAGATGGAGATCAAGATGGTGAAAGGTCTCGAGGGATAAAATTTAGGAAGAATAGTGAAGGTAATCGGGCTTGTTCAGCCTGGAGAAGAGAAGACTGAGGAGTCTACACCTTCCTCATGGGAGGCAGCAGAAGGGAAAGTGCTCATCTCCTGTCTTTGGTGATTAGTGATAGGACACAAGAAAATGGAAGGAAGATGCATTAGGGGTAGTTCAGATTGGAGATTAGGAGAAAGTCCTTCAGTGAGAAGGCGGCTGATCACTGGAACGGGCTCCCCAGGGAAGTGCACATGGCACAAGGCCTGTCAGAGTTCAAGTATCAGGATGCTCTTGTGATTTCTTTTTTGGTGGTTCAGTGAGGAACAAGGAGTTGAACTAAATGACCTTTATGGGTTTCATTCAACTTGAGAGATTCAATTTGAGATTCATAGCCCTTGTTCAGGAAAAGAAAATCTCATTTTCCATCTAATTGATATCACTCTTTTACATATATATTCAAATAAACACTTTTTTATAATTATTCTTGAATTCTAAGTAATTTTAGCAATGTTTATCATTGTGATAAGTAATAAACCTTAACACCGTGGATTTTTTAAATAAAGTGAATTATAACTAACTGGCAAGGAGTTTAGGGAAAATCACATTATGCATTTCAGAACAAAGGGACATTGTCCACATCCTTTGCTTTGTGAATTATCCTTTCACCTCCAGATTCCAAGGGCATAATATTCCCCTCAGCATATAAGGTAAATAAATGTCTCCTTTGTTTTTCCTTATCCACGACAGAGATTTTGCATTTATATAGTGTCTACTCAAAAATTACACATGTGCAAGATCTCTTCTGGAGGAGATGCTGGAAGTTCGCACAGCTCCAATACCATCCTTTCTGTTCATGTACTCTTCCTACTCCTATGCACCAGTAATGCCGAAAATGTGCACTGCTTTTGAGAATGAATCAATTACTTTCTTTCAGTTCCCCTCTTCTTTGATGTTTCCAGTTAGTCTGTGGCCTAAGTTACTTTTTAGAGCTAGAAACTAAACTAACTAAAAAGGATGAAAAATCATATACAGCCTTCCTAAAGAGGTATAACAATTGCTTGCTGTAGTATAATACTTTGTTTCACACAACACCTACAGTGGTTTTTGAATAAGTAATTTTGAGTTGATAGTGTGAGTGTCTTCATTCTTAAAATCCCAAATGGTATGGTCTCATCTGGGTTTCTCACAATTGTCTTTGATATTAATGAGCTTTTAATTAGGAAAAAAAATGGAGACATCATTATGGATATATGTATTCATGCATACTCAAGCATTTTTTTGTTATATAGGCCATCTGAAAGTGCTCTAGCAATAGGAAGCTATTCTAGATTTAATTTTATTTAGGACAAGGACAAGTACATTACTCTTGGAGAGTATTAATAGAGATGATATAAATACTATTCTTCTTTAAGGACATATAAGCATATGTGCAGTTTTGTGAGTCCTAGTATGCATGAACCAGTTGAAAATTATTCATTGAAACTGTTTCTTGCTAGAATATTATGGTTTTAATGAAATATAACGATGTAGAAAACGTTTTGAGGAAAAATCATTGGGAAAAAAAAATTCACTGGGAAAAATGTTTTCAACAAATGTTAAAATGATTTCAAGAGAAAAAGGCTGCTTTTTTTTTATGTAGACTTGCACTGTACATCGGTAGAGTCAGGCAGAAAATATAATCTAGATCAACTTCTTTGAGCTGAAGTCTGTAGATCTAAACCAAGAAGAAAACCCCTGCAAATATGATATGGGTGCATCTGAGGTTTACTCCTTACCTTGAAGAGAGAAGGACAGCAGTCTTCTCTTCCAGGAGACCTGTAAGTCCATAGATGAGCTTGTAATAGGCACTGTACAGTGCAGTCACAGCACTTGTAGCTTTGCACCAGCTCTTTGCAACACAGGTGTCTGCTGACTGGCATCAGCCTCTGGACATCACACATAGATCAGGAGAGCTCTAGAACACAGCACCATCCACTGTTAATGTGATATGTCAGTTTCTTGAGGAAGCAGCAGGGTTACATAGACACAGACTGTCTTCTTATGAAAAGGTAAGAAAGAAGAAAAAAATGTTTATTAGCTTAAAAGCTATGCACAATTACCTTTGAAACTAGTGCTAGCACATTAGGGCAGCTGAGTAAATTTAATATGGAAAGCTGTGCTTTCAAATCCCTTTATCTTGATTAACCAGGAAAATAAATGTATTTGGCATATTGTTTAAGTATTAGTTGTCTTCTGCTAGTAATTAAAGAAATTGTTTACCAAATACATACTAATTCAAATAGCAGACGCTCTGTCTTGTACAAAAATTGTTTTCATTAGATTTGATACTAACCAAATGAGGTGTAGTTTCTTAGGAGGTGCCTCTTTTTTCTAAATAAATGTATAAATACCAAGTCAAAAGGAGCACTGAGGTAACAGGTGTCCACTGGCAGGATTTGGAAAGTTGCTTCTGATACCATTGCAAATACAGGTATAGACTTCAAGCAAATGGGTGATTGTAAATTCTCAGAAGAATAGGTTTCATTTGTGATGAGTAGTTTGTCTGTGAAGCATAGAAGAGTTAGCAAATTTCTGTCTGTATGACTTGGAAGCTACCCACAGCATTGCTGTGACACTAGGAGCTCTGCAATGGGCCAGTCTCAAATCAAGGGCTTAATTATGACTGATCCAGCTGAAAAAAAATTCTACCTACCAAACTTCATCTGCTTGGTGTCTTTCACCTTGTATCTCTTTCTGTTCCTTTTTTTGCTCAACATAGAGGCTTAATTCAAGTCATGATGACACCAGTAGATATCTGGAGTAACATTCATGGAGTATGGGTATGAATAAAGCAGGGATTAATGGTTGTGTCTTGTCCATCTGCAAACATGTCAGATCTTCTTTCCAAATGCCCTACCTTAATTCATCTGCAGGATGATATTGAGTCTAAGTATATTTTAATAATGCCTTTAGCAAATGGGAAATCTCCAAGACAGGTTGCTATTCTCTTCTTCTCTCAATTGTATACATTATAATCAACTCTCTTTTAATTCAAAGTGCAGTAGTTTTGTGCAGCCTGTCCCAAAGGTATCTTCCTTAGCTGAGATATTAAGTGACTACAGTTAGGTCTGTTATGAAATTTCTTCATACATGACCAGTTTCTGTCAACCACTGAGTTGAAATATATCCCTTCTTTCCTTTGTGATACCCTCAAATGCTGGGCACAATTTTCTGCTATGATAGCCAATCTGAATTCAAAGCCATAATATGAACTAACAGCCTTCTGGCAAGGACTAAGAATTGTACTCATTTCCTTTTGCTTATTTTCCATGCTCCAAATATAATGCTGTAGCTCTTGTACTGTCTCTTTAGACTATTTCTGAAGTCAAAAAGAGCAGCAGCAGCAGATAGCTTGCTGCAAGGTTGTAGTGTAAAGGCTCTGTGTGTGATGGTATGAAGATAGTTCTCAGAGAATATACTCCTTTGTCTGATAAGGTTTCAGTGAAAGATACAAGTATACCTGATGCTAACATGCTTATCAAGGTGTGAGAAAATAACACAGGATGGGTTTAATTTTTTTCTTGTGTTAGCCAGATAAATAGTACTGAAACTATTGGTTGTAGCTTTGCTAAGTGTGTGTCTCCCCACTATATGTGCTATACCCAATAATTTTTGAGATTCTTGACTCAGTACAAAATAAAATGTCTTGGTTTTAGTTTCTTCAGCTTTCTCATTTGATTCAATTTTCAGCTATTTTCAAACAACTTTAAACTCTATTCACCTCTAGGTAAGACAGATTAATGTTACCCCTGTAAAATGCATTTGCTTTTTTCAGATGTACTTAAAAACATGTTTCTTAAAAATACAGGTTTAAGTATTCAGAGCCTTTTGGCTAAAGATCCTTTGAATTGTGCTATGAAGAAACAACAGCCCTTGTAGCACTGATTAAATGATCTCTTATCTTTCCTTGGCACATTCTCTGTACACGTAGCCTCTGCATAACGTAATTTGTCACCAGACTCTGTGTTGCTGGCATAAAAAACAAAAACAAAACCAAAAATATATTTAAAAAAAAACACCAAAAACTGCAGGGACCCAAGTCAGTAGATTTGAAACCCTTCTTGATAACAGTAATCACAGGACTGTGGTCAGCATTAGAATTAACTCTACCAGACCCACATCCTCTGAAGTACTTTTGGTTTCACTTTTGTCCTGTTCATAGAGCTGCTAGGGAAAATAGTTCTCAACTGTTCATGGCATATTAATCTGACTGCCTCTCTTAATAGGAAATAAGGTCATTGTCACCTAGATTTCATGTGTGGGCAAGATAAAAAATAAGAACTTTTGGTTTTAAAGCTAACAAAAATTAAATTATGCCAACAGGTAGAAGTTTGCAAAACATATTGTTAAGGTTACCAACAAGTGCCTCTGTTTACAAAAGGTGGAAGTCAGCACATTACTGGGACCCCACACCTCTCTGGACTTAAATGTTCACATACTGGAAAACATCCATCTATAACAGGCTATATCAAGAATGTTTCTTATGATGGTCTAGATATAGTGCAGATTGCTTGTGGCTTCGTAACTGGATTACTGAAGTGAAATTCAAATATGCTTAGATGGACTAGCCCTCAAAATCGGCTACCAATCCAGATTTAAAAAGCAGCTTCCTTTTCTTTTTTCAGTAGCTTTCCATTACCAACATCTTCACTCATTAAAATAAGAAGTAGTTTGATGTTAGAATTAAAACTTCAGAGGAAATCCCATCCCTGTTTTTCTATATAAGAGATACTGTGCAGGCCACAGTGGTGTCATCTCTTCTGTTATGCCCAGACAGTTTTAGAAGAAAGACTGTTTCTTTCAAGAGGAAGATGAACTTTTAATGTAGGGTTGTTGTCGAAAAAGGCTTCCCAATCTGTAATCAATGCTGTTAGCCTTCATACTGTTTTAGTTTTTCAATTAATTTATTCAGACTTCATTAGCCACAGCAAATATGAAAAGCAAGTGTAGTATTTAATACTTTCACGTTCTCCCACCAGTGTCCTGTTCATGTAACAAAGAATTTTAAGATTTACCTGCTTAGACACACTGTGAAACATAAGGTCCACTTGGAAGTAATGAATCCTAACTTGCAAGAGATTTTTAATCTTTCCCAAAATCTTTAAATATTTGGTCTGCTGTATTCTCTAAGAGTAATAACTTTAGCTCTTTGGGGTCATATGATTTTCCCTCCTGTACTACAACAACTTTACCTTTCTTTCCCTGTGATAAGTTGTCCTCAGTATTTGGAACATTAAAATCTTGCAAGAATCATCAGTGAAAGACAGTGTAATGGAATTTTGCTTTGTGACCCTTAAGATAAATCAACTTCATAAAAATGTGGGCTCGTGCATTGTTTTTGAAGTCGCATATCACTCGGGGGGGCTACCATGCATAGATATTTAACACCAGGTCTAGGGATGGAGTTTAGCTACAGCAGGCAGGTGGTCTTCCAATACCAAGCAGCCCTAACAAAATGCAGTACAAGCTACTTAAAAGCTGTACTGTTTTCAGAGGTATAAGTTTCCTTTCTCTATTATTGCATTATCATATCAACAAATCTATTGTCATGGTAATTATGTTGTTCTGGTCTTTGCCACTGAATAATTATCTCTTAATGACATCACTTTTTACCAGTAAAATAGGAATATTATTTAATAGAGCTGAGAGAAATTAGCAAAAGAAATTTTATATAACTTTACCTTTCAAAAATCTGCTTCTGAATTCAGAAGGAATAGATGGTAGGAAAGTAATTATTTAATTTATTCAACTAAGAATTCTTTGTCAGAAATTGTTTCTATGCAAATGTTTTTAATTTTTTAAGGTAGTTAATTGTGTGGCTGTGATAGTAGTGCTATCTGCCCTGAATGGTTGATTTATATCATTATCCTACACCAAAAAAGTCTGAATTTTATTTTACATCCAAGCATCTTTTATAGCCCTTCACATAATTGTTCATATCAGCTTTTCATAAATCTCTTCCCCTCCAACTTACCAGCAAGGTCAGTAGAAATGTCAGTGGAAGGGTTTATAATTCTTGCAAACATTTCCGCTTTCTTTTCCTTTTACTTATGCATGAAATATCTTCTGAGAGACAACTCTTAAGATTTATTATTTTTTCCTTCAGATTTCTTTCTGAATTTCACTTTCTCTGTGAAAACTGAAAGAAATTGGTAAATTAATCTTAGAAACATTGGTTTAAAAACAGAAGATGTAGTGATGTCTTCATTTCTTTGCTTAATCTGGACTCTAGATTTCAAAGACTTGTATATATAATTTGTATAATTACATGAATTTGTCACTGTGATTTTCTTACCTTCTGTGTTTTGGTACACATGCTTCTTTCACTTTGATTCAGACAAAAATATAAGCATTTGGGGTAAAAGTTATACCCACTTGTTTAGTTTTAAAATATCTGATACAAAGATTTTAGCAATCTTAAAATAATTCTACTGGATAAGCTAATAAAGAAAGTTCATCTAGTTGCCTTTTTTGCTTTTGTTTCCTACTTCTGTATTATGACTTTCTAATGACCTAGGTCTCAATCTTTTCTTCTGAAAACAAATGCAACTTGACTGTAATTTCTGAGTTGATGTTAGTTCAGGAAGTTTTCACTGATGACTTAAGCAGATGAGAATGATCCTAGGACAGCAGAATAATCAAATCAAAACTTTGCTTCCAATTCAATGAATTGTCAGACTAGCAGTTGTTGCTGCTGCTGCTCTTATTCAAGAATTCTTAAATCTATTTATTATTGGAATGCAGATAGCTACTTAATGTTTTGCAGTTTATTTAAATGCTGAAATATTTAAGAGATCAATTAAGGGAGGGAGAACAAAATCTCTTCATAAGCATAAAACCTGGATCAAAGAGACAGGGAAGGTAGAACACCTAGGTTCATTTGAACAATTTCTGAAATCCTCTGATTTAAAGAAAAATCATCATTTTTAGAGTATATGGGCAGTCTTGACCTAGTCTGTGATAGAATTTGGGAACAATACACAAAACTTAGACAAATTTCAGACATGAGACCTGATGAGGCTTTTGCTTTTACAAACTCTTACATAGAAAGAATATAAGACGGGAATGTCTAAATTGCACAGTTGAGTCAGAAAATGTCACAGTCAGGATTCCATTCATTGTCCTAGTGGCATTGTGTCCTACTATAAGAACATTGCTAAATGTCTCATATGTTCCTGTGTCATTTGGCTGTCCCTAAAACCATCTCAGTTTGTTTCTCATCTTCCCTTCATCTCCTGGGCAATGGTTCCCACCATTGCTGCCTTGGGCACAGTCCTCACCCTTCCTGCCCTTACCTGGTCTAGTCCAGCAAAGGACAGTTCAACAAAGCCAGACCAGATGCGCTTCCAACATAACTGCAATAGATGTTTGAGAGATAAATCTGTGAATAAAAATCTTCCCAAACCACACTGAGATAGGCAAAATTTTGCACCACAGAAGTTCAGTAGTTTTATTTAGTAAAAATAAACTGCACAAATTCAGTATCTCTGCTCAGCACACGAGCAAAGGAAAGGTGTTTTATTGCAAAGATTTGAACAATGGTTTTGGCTTACTGCTTGCTGAAGTGTGACAGATGATGACAGCCATGCAAAGACAGAAACATTTATACTCCTCAATATCTGCTCCCTGCTTTAAATACAGCAATGCTAAAACTCAGTATTCACAGGAAAAAAAATCTTATACAGGCAGAAAATTTACTATCCCTAAACACAGTGTTGAAAAAATATCCTTCTCGAAGGACTGCACACCATGAAAGGGATCCACATTGGAGGAGTTCATGAAGAACTGCAACCCATGAGAGAGACCCATGTTGGAGAAATCCACTGGGGAATTCCACATCGTCTCCTGTGGAAAAGACCCCATGCTGGAGCAGGGGAAGAGTATGATGTAGGGGAAGAGTATGATAAAGAGGCAATGTGAAGAACTGACTGCAGCTCTCATTTCCCAATATCTTACACTGCCATACAGGAAAGGGAGAAATGATGCAGAGTAAAGTTGAGCCCAGGAAAAAGGAGGAGTTGGGGCCAGTGTTTTAAGATTTGAGTTTTTTTCTCACTATTTTACTCTGATTTAATTGATTTAATTGGTAATATACTAAACTAATTTCCCTTGGCTAAGTGTGTTTTGTTTGCAATGGTAACTGGTGAGTATTCTCCCCCTGCTATATCTCCTCACATGAACCTTTTTTGTATTTTTTTCTACCCTGTCCCATTCAGGAGGGCAGTGATAGAACAGATTCACTGGGCATCCAGTGTCCAGCCAGGGTCAACCCAGCACACATTTTTAAAACAGGTAGTTCACCTGGTTCTCAGGATTACCTGGTAGCATTGAAGTGAATAATCAGTACAAGTCTGTCTTGTCATGCAACATTTAATCCTAGAACATTTACTGAATACAGTATGTTTTTGTAAAGGGATATTTAGAACATAAATTATTAAGTGATCATTAGGCAAAATTGTCATCTCTGATATGATCCACGGGGGTTCATTTTGTATGAAAGGCTGAGAAAAGGAATGGGAAAGGTGAGATCAAAACTACCAAGTCAGAGCATCAAGTGATGTTAATGCAGCTAATGACAGAAACAGATCTTTTGACTCTCACCTTTTCTGGCTAAAGCTATGTCCCATACAATACTGGAGCATCACATGGGATGTGGAAAGGACCATGGTCAAGTGCACTCTGGTTTTCAGCTCTAAAGGCTTCAAAGTTAATCTGAGGGAGAGGGAATAGTGAAAAAATATGTAACACATGCATGATTTGGCACATTCTTATATATGCTATTTAGAATTGCACTGCATTCCAGGTGAGCATTGCATTGCTTTTGTTGTTGTTGTTGTTTTTTTAATTATAGTTCTTCAATTTAAAAACTACAGGGCACTGTACATTCTTGTAAAGCATTTGTGGGAAGATTCAAAGCTGCAGAACTTTGTACAAACTGATTTGCATTTCAGAGTAGTAGAGATGGCTGTTTTGGATGAGATCATACAGAACTATTAACTAATAACTTTAATGAGCTTTCATAATTGCATAGCTGAACTTTGAATAGGGTCCTCTTTTGAAAAAGAGTATCACCCAACAGTAACCTGACTCTTGACTTTGGACTTAGAGAACATAGATAGAGAAGGACCAAAAGAAGGTAATTAGTTTGGTTTTATTTTTAATAGATAACTCCTTCATATATTTCATTTCCCAGAGTCTACCAAAGCATGACAAATACCCCAGAAAGGACAGGAAAACAATTTTACAAGCTGTCATTCACATTCAAACATAGAAGAACTCTCAGTTCATAATCATTTATGTTTTTTTGAATTTTCATCTAGCAGGCTGGAATTTTAGAGGAGTACTATGTAGTGCAAGACATGGTACAACCACAGATCAGTAAGACTATGCTTTTAGCTTACATTTATGTGTGTGTGTATGTGTGTGTATATACATACTTGCATGCATACACCTTACTTTCTTTTATGTATCACAATGATGAGAGGGAAGGAATAAACAACAATGCTGTGGATATCTAGAGGGAATGCCTACATTGGCAAAAATAAAGTAGTGCTGGCTGTTTAAGCAGGAAGGAAACAGTTGAACAGTAACACTAACAATTCAGCACTGTGTCAGTGAAGTTGCCAATTAATTAACATCCTACAAGTCTAAAGAAATGCAGAAAATAATTATTCACTGAAGGAATCATCTTGTAGTGAAGAATATCTTTTAAATATCTTCTCTCTTTTTAAAGTAGCATTGCTGATTAATGGATGTAAAGTAAAAAATAATTGTGACCACACTGACATGGAAAGTAGTTTACAGATGAAACTGTATCCTTTCAAAATATTCTTGGACTGAAGGCACAAGGTAGGCCTAGCTAGCGATGTTACTGTACATGTCCTGAAAATACAACTTTACATTCATTAAATTCAAATGGGACCATATGCAATAAATTGTCACAGTTCACTCTAGGCTTCTCCCAAAATTCACCCTGTCCCACACATATTTCACTAGCTAGACCTTTTAACCCTAGCTGGAGATAAGGTTACATTTTTTGCATAATGAGGATGAAGTAATTTTTCCATAAAGCAGTTCAAAGCAAAAGATGTGGTCACAGATTCGGCTAGCAGAAAGAATAGTCATATCATCTGGTTTAAGGTAAATTGTGATAATAAATTTATTTATGCTGTCTTCTAACTCGTATTTATTGATCCACATAATCTTTGTTTTTCTGACTTGATATTTAATATAACATATTTATCCTTACTGAAATATAAGATTATATCTCAGTCCTGAATCTTGCTTCCTTGCAAGTGCATACACACACATGCACACACCCTTACAGATAAATATATCATTATCTGTGCACGTACCTTTGCAGAAGACTACTGTTAATGTTTGAATTGCTTTTTCTATATTCCAGCCACAGTCTTTTATCATCTTTTATACTGTCTACCTTCTACTTTGTACTCCTTAGAAGTTTTAGTTACCAGGTAGATTGGATAGCTGGAAAAAGTGTTTCATATTTTCACTATCTAAACCAAACACTCCAGGAGTGCTCATCTTCCACTGAACCTGTTTACTTTGTGCTTCATACATTATTAGATGGATACGGTAGGAAATGAAATCCCTGTGTGATAAAAGTATCAGTATGAAAGCACTAACCTCACAGACTGAGCTCTGAAAGTAACGATCAGAGCACCCAGAAGCCTCTCTGATCTAAATTCATTGCAAACACCTAACTCAGAGTCCCCTATTGGTTTCTAGTTTTAAGTTAGTGCCTAATGAAGTGAAGTTTATCTCTGAAAACCTTTGTCACAGCTGGAGATAACTAGCAATAGTTACTTGCAAGACTACAATTTAAGGAGGAAACTAAATCTCAGTAGGTTGTCCTTCTAGAACAAAGTGGAAATGTGTTTTTATAGGTAATATCATACAGAATAATTTTCATCCAGTCTCCAGTCTATATGTCAAAACCAGCGTGCAATGTTCCTCACATTAATAGTCTCTGCAGAGAAGTGTAAAAATGGGAATACAAAGCCATATCAGTCGAGTGAAATTCTTCCACAGAGTTGTGAGAGCAGTAATATGTGCATCATTCATGTACGGTCAGTCAAAGAACACAATTTATATAGAGCTCCAAGATAAATGCTTTTTCAATCAGTTTAGGTTTTAACGGTCAGAGCACAACAGGTGTTTATTTCTCAGTCCAGTTACAATAGTACTAATGCTTACAATCCAAACCAACTCCTGTTTAGAATTTTTTAAGATCCAATAAGATCAATGGATCCAAATATCTGCTCTTTTTCTTGCACTAAGTGGAGTGAGTCTCCGTTGTTCTGATCTTCCACAGTCTGAGAGTGTAAGTCTTCTCTGTCAGGCAGGATGATTTGGTCAGCTATCACATTCCAAATTGTGTACGAGTGGAGTGCAGTGTTGCTGTAGCAGAGTTACTGGTGGGACTTTCTTTTGCATCAGTCTGTGATTTACTCAGTATTATTTTGATGTGCTTCAAACAGCTTATTTGCGCAAATAGCTGTCTGACTGCCTCATCAATTTAGTTACACCATATTTGTTTAAATGTATATATCCTCTGTGTATGGGGAGATTTCTTTAATGTTACAGCACATCTATGTGACAGCAAATAGACCAAAGAAATTGACTCAAATAAATGTAAGCTGAAAATTTCTTACACAGTAGCCAGATGATCATCAAAGCCTAAAGATGCAGATATGGTGATGGATTCTTGGCTATTGGGTAATTTTGTCATTGTGGATAGGACCAGATAGGCCATAGTCATCTGTGCAGACCCAAGAGGTAGTTACTGGTGGGAGTTAAGTATTTTTACAAGTACAATTAAAATGAAGCCCAAATTAAACAATCTAGAAAAGGCATTACAAGGCCTGGGGCCCATTATAAGGCTTATTAATGTTATGAAGCCTTAATCCCAGCACTATACCTTAGTTTCATCAAGTTGGCTGTAGCATAGGAGTTAAGGCACTTTAATGGTCCTTGCTTGGATTTTGCGTTACTCTGAAGATCTCAAGCACACTTTCCTTTGATGAACACATATATCCTTTTCTTCTTTTGAAATGGGTTACTGTTTGTCTTTATTTAGAAACTTCTAAGTAGACTTAGAAAAAGTCTATTGCCTTTGGTGACTAAACCTGAAAAGTACATAGTTTGGAGAAGGGTAGCTAATTCAGTAGAGGTTATCATTCATTATGAATGAATCCCTTACAAACTGTTATTTTCATTAAATTTTAGTGCTTTTTTGGACACTGTGCTGCCTAAACACAGACACCTCATCTTACTTTGATTTTATCTTCCTAAAACTAGTTTATGTGTCTTGGAAGTACAAAGAGGTATTCTGTAAATCCTTCTCAGGTCTTGGGTTCTAAAGAGTCACACAAAATATCTCTGTGCATTAAAAGACAAGATTTGACCTATTACAAATTCTAATCGGAGGTACACCAGTCCTTCCTTCCTCATCTAAACCATTGTGTATGTGTATGCGTGAACAGTCTTCATCTCTTTATAGCTGTAATATATGCAATAAATGTTAAAAGGAATCTTTTCGTTGTCAAGGAGCTCCTGATTATAATACATCATTAAGGTTTGCCTTAAAACACTAATGGGAGACAAAAGCTTAGTTTCATATCACCTCACAGAAATTCAATGCCATAAACTTATCACAAATGCTATTAGCTTTTTTTCATAGTGTGTGGTATTTATCTCTGGGTTAATTATAGCACTGTCTTGAGGAAACCTACGGAGACTGAGAAAAGACTTTACTGTTTGCAGTAGGACCTACTGTTTTGTCTTCTCCAACATCTGGAGGAAAATTCTGGATAAAAAAATCCCTTGTCTAGCCCTATGATATTGAAGTAATATCTGCTTTATGTTGATCTTGCCATTCACAATAAGTTTTGTTGATTTGTTCAATATGAAAACACATGCATTTGCTTTGCAATGGTACTTTTCTTTTTCTGCAGACTTAATTTCTCCCCTTTCCCATCCTCACCCCACAGGCCGTGACGGAGGGTTAGCCCAGATCAGTGGAGTCATGCGTCACACAGCTCTATCATGCTGGCAGCCGTTCCTGGGTCTGGCTGTGCTGCTTGTCTTCACAAGCCCCACTGTGGGCTGCCCAGCCCGCTGTGAATGCTCAGCACAGAACAAGTCTGTCAGCTGTCACCGAAGACGTCTGATGTCCATTCCAGAAGGCATTCCCATTGAGACCAAAATCTTGGATCTGAGTAAGAACCGACTGAAAAGCGTTAACCCTGAGGAATTCACATCATACCCGTTGCTAGAGGAGATTGACCTCAGCGACAATATTGTCTCCAATGTTGAGCCTGGAGCTTTTAACAATCTCTTCAACTTGCGCTCCTTGAGGCTGAAAGGAAACCGTCTGAAGCTGGTCCCCCTTGGGGTGTTCACTGGGTTGTCAAACTTAACAAAGCTTGATATAAGTGAAAACAAGATTGTCATTTTGCTGGACTACATGTTTCAAGATCTGCATAACCTAAAATCCCTGGAGGTTGGGGACAATGATTTGGTGTATATTTCACACAGGGCCTTCAGTGGGCTGCTTAGCCTGGAGCAGCTCACCCTGGAGAGATGCAACCTCACAGCTGTACCAACAGAAGCTCTTTCTCACCTCCACAACCTCATCAGTCTGCATTTGAAACAACTCAACATTAACGCTTTGCCAGCGTACGCCTTCAAAAGACTGTTTCGCCTGAAGGACCTGCAGATAGAGGCCTGGCCCCTCCTGGACATGCTGCCTGCCAACAGTCTGTATGGTCTCAACCTGACTTCTCTCTCCATCACAAACACCAACCTGTCTGCAGTACCTTACTCTGCTTTTAAGCATCTGGTTTACCTGACACATCTCAACCTCTCTTACAACCCCATCAGCACCATTGAGGCAGGCATGCTGTCAGATTTAGTGCGCCTGCAGGAGCTCCACATGGTGGGGGCACAGCTGCGCACCATTGAACCACATGCTTTCCAAGGGCTCCGATTCTTGCGTGTGCTTAACGTGTCCCAAAACCTGCTAGAAACCCTAGAAGAGAATGTATTCCATTCCTCCAAAAGCCTTGAGGTCCTCTGCATTAACAACAACCCTCTGGCCTGTGACTGCCGTCTTCTTTGGATTTTGCAGCGGCAGCCCACCTTGCAGTTTGGCAGTGAGCCACCAATGTGTGCTGGCCCAGACAGTGTCAGAGAGAGGTCATTCAGAGACTTTCACAGCACAGCTCTCTCCTTTTACTTCACCTGTAAGAAACCCAAGATACAAGACAAGAAGTTGCAGTACCTGGTAGTGGAGGAAGGGCAGACCGTGCAGCTGATGTGCAATGCTGACGGGGACCCACTGCCTACCATCTCCTGGGTTACCCCACGCCGGAGGCTGATCACAACCAAATCAAATGGTAGAGCCACTGTGCTGGGAGATGGCACCCTAGAGATCCGATTTGCCCAAGACCAGGACACTGGGATCTATGTCTGTATTGCAAGTAACGCAGCTGGAAATGACACCTACTCGGCCTCCCTGACGGTAAAGGGGTTTACTTCAGACCGTTTCCTTTATGCCAACAGGACCCCTATGTATATGACAGACTCCAACGACACAAGTTCTAATGGAACTAATGCAAACAGCTACTCTCTGGACCTTAAGACAATATTGGTGTCCACAGCTATGGGCTGTTTCACGTTCCTTGGAGTGGTTTTATTTTGTTTCCTTCTTCTTTTTGTGTGGAGCCGAGGGAAAGGCAAACACAAAACCAGCATTGACCTTGAATATGTCCCTCGCAAAAACAATGGTGCTGTGGTTGAAGGGGAGGTTTCTGGACCACGAAGGTTCAATATGAAAATGATTTGATGGTATTCTGCTAGCAGTGCTTTTTCTGTGGCATTAAAACCAATTAAAACAGCCTGGCATGTGGAATTGCTAGGCAGAAGCAGCTTAATGCAGCTGTCAGTGTATCAAAAGGTTATATGAAAATGGAAAGACTATTTGTGGTTATACAACAGAGCCTCCAGACCTTGAGGCAGATGTGTCAGGGCCTTTCATAGAACTGGGAAATTGTACTAACTGTTTGCATTGCAAATATTGGCATTCTGGGGATATCAGCAATGAACCACTGGCTCATGCTCATGGACAATTGTTCAACATTTTCTACTGCTACAAAAGGAAAAAGAAAAAAAAAACCTACAGTGTAGGATTTACATACTTAAAGAAAAAGACACATTTGTCTAAACCACACTCTACAGTGAAATTTGTATCCATATATCTAATTTGGTAAAACTTTGCATCCTCCCTTCTAGTTGGTTCAACACAACAAAAAAAATTGGTAGCTTTTTTTTTAATCTACATCTATACTGTGTACATTTTTAAGCAATACAAATGAGAGGTTGTGCTTTTAGATATCCACCAGTACTGACCCAAGTGTGATGTCACCCATCTTTTAATTACCATCAAACCCAAATTAGATCCTTGTAGTTGCTAATTAGAAATAAGATATTTTTCTCCTCATGTAGAAGGCCAGAGATGAATAGTTGAGAGCAAAACCACTCAACTCTGTTGATCTACTCTTCATATAAATATAAGGCATGTGCCTAGTTTTGATACAGAATGGAATATTTTTTATATCTGTGATATCACACTGGACCAGTTTACTGTAATACAGCCCTGATTCTCACACAGGGAAGGCAACCCACTAGTCAATGCTGGCATGGAGGAGTTGAGTTCTACCTTAAAGAGAGAAAATCAGTTTTGTTAGCCCTGATTTTAATTTCAAAGCTACTGTTAAAATGTTGATGTGTACTGGGCCAAATAAAGCATAATACATTCTGCAGACTCCTTGGGAAATATGGTCATCTTACTCTTCATACAAGTGAATTAGAACTTACAAACTTACAAGCACTCTGTTGCTAGGAATGAACTCTTCTCCAATGCCAAGTAAACTACAGTTGTTCATGCATAATATGGGGATTTATAATACTAAAATAATATTTAAAACATGATAGCCTCAAAAAGGCTAACATACTGCCAGATACAATGAACCTCTAGCCACTGTCATTCTCCTCTTGTATATTTGTAGATAACACAAAGACGCAAAGCTAATTTCCAAGAACAAATTACTTAGCTATTCTTGATGCCATTTTAATAACGATGTGGTTATGTTTTTTTCAGGGGCAGTATCTTAGAGCAAGAGGGGTGAGTTTTTCCAGATTTTAGGAATCTTTTTTAATAGAGAGAAGACAGAAGTGGAACATTAGTTCAGTACAAGTAACCTTTTATTTGTTTGTTTGTTTTATGCTTCCAAAGAAATCCTCGAAAGACTGAGTAGTGAAATTTTACTCTTTATCATTAATACCATGATTTTTTTTTTTTTTTCAAAAATCTTCAGCAATTGCAAGATGCAAAGTTGTTCAGCCACCTCTCGTGTTCCACCAGTTATGAGCCATAGGTTTGTCATACATAGTTGATAGCACATACCATTTTTAAATGATTGGCATAACCTGGAGTAAGGATGACAATGACTATATATGTGTTTAACCAAGATGAATACGAAAATATTATAAGACAGAACATTTAGATTAATGTGATTTAAGAGCCTGTGTTCAATCTTAGATTATGACATTTTTAAACCAAAGTCAGGCTGAATAATAATAGGATACAGGTGCTTTAGATGCTTCTAAAATTAATATCCACATTCTTTGGCAGAGATTTTAAAAGTGGGATAAAAAGATCTCCCACTGCTATCAAGGGAAATGTGCCAAAAGTAAAATCCAGCTGCATTCCCCAGATGTACCCACAACTTAGCTGCAGGATCCAAGCCTAGGCACTTTTGAGAATCTTTTTAGAGGTTGATCATTGGTTGCATCGTTGCTTTATTTTAGGTTGCCAGACTGAGGAGGTTGCAAGGGTCCTTATAATTTTCTTTACTTGAATTGGCTTTATGTTTAGAGTTGGGTTTTCTTGCTTCCTTTATTTTTTATGCTCTGAACTAGATAGTTGGAAATTTATGGACATGCTTGATAAGAATACTCTTTGTTCTATGACATTTGTAGAACATTAATATAATGGAATAACCCCTGACTAAATTCTAACACCAGGGAAATTATTTTTGTTGATGTAATAACCACTGCACTGAAGTCCAAAACTCTACTGTACCTTAATATGGGCAGTTAAAGAAACAAATGGGGATAAAACAAAATGTTTCTGAACTGTCCCTTGAAGACATTTGCATGTGCCTTTCCCTTGTAATTGTCATTTTTTTTCAACTAGTAATCTATTGCCCCTGCGGTCATTTCATGTTAAATGTTAAAATCAATGTTAGAAGCAAAAATTCACCTAAATTTTAGACATTTGCAGCTGATTTCTTCATATAAAATAACACAATAAAAAAAGTCTCAAAAACAGCACCCTAGAAAACATGTACTTTTAGGATTAATTATGAGTTGCTGTATTCCCCTCTTCCCTTTAGAATGACTCTAGGAAGTGATTGCAGTTAGTGCACTGCAAGGATTTGTGAGCAGAAATGTGCTTAGTTATCTATGTGAAATGTGTGCTGGTGATGGAAATCACCGCTTGCTATTGCTGAGCACCACCTTGCAGAGCTGTCAGCGTTATGTGTATCGCCTTGAGTTCAGTCAGTATTTGGTTATTCAGAATCAGTGTTTGTTCCCTGCTTCTAGCAATGTTCTACTTTTTGCAGCCTACTTATTTCAGCATGGACTTAACAAGGCATATGGCACCTCTTAACAGAAGTGAGAGTAGCAAGACTCAGAGACTTTTTGTCTTGCTCCTCATAGTCTCCTTCTTATGTATTTGTGTGACATCATACTAACTATGGCTCTTTTGGGTGAATGAGGAATACAGTGTCAAAGTCAGACCTAGACAAGCACCTTTTTGGGAATTCTTTTAAGAACAGTGGCTGAATGCTTACCCTGCCTCTTGAAAGAGTCACTTCTCTGCTAGAGATCAAGGAGACATACCACAGTTGGGAGTGTCTACTGCAGGGGAAAAAAAAGGACTGGAATGTGAGAAGGCATCTGACCCACATGACTCCCTATCATATATTCAGAAAGAGGTTGATAGTGCATATACTTGGCACTAAAAGAGGAATCAAAGGTTTTAACCTACCTCTGACTCGTATACCGGCTGGTCTTCATGCCGACACTAGCCTGAATTTACCTGGCAGTCAGTGTAACAAAACTCTGAGGAGCAGCAATAGTTCTGAAGAAAAGGAGAAAACTGAAAATGTCAGAACCAGCAAAGCAACTTGAGAAAACAGGTACCAAAATATCCTAGTCAATAATTCCTGTAAGAGTGATGCCTGGGCCTCTCACAAATATGTTTTGAAGTTCACTTGCACAGATCAGTACAAAGGTAAGAAAATATGAATATACAAGTGTTTACAGAATCACAGTGAATCACAGAATTATTTAGGTTGGAAAAGACCTTCCAGAGCATCAAGTCCAACCTTTGACTGATCACCACCTTGACAACTAGACCATAACACTAAGTTCCACACCCAGTCATTTACTGAACACTCCCATGGATAGTGACTCCATCACGTCCCTGGGCAGTCCATTCCAACGTTTAACCACGCTTTCAGTGAAGATATTCTTCCTGATGTCCAACTTGAACCACTTCTGGTGCAGCTTGGATCTATGTCCTCTCCTCCTGTCACTGGTTGCCTGGGAGAAGAGGCAGACCCTCACCTGGCTACAACCTCCTCAAAGGGAGTTGTAGAGAGTGATAAGGTTCCCCTGAGCCTCTTTTGTTCTCCAGACAGAAACACCTCCAGTTTTCTCAGCTACTCCTCATAGGACTTATAATGTACACCCTCCCCCAGTTCTGTTGGCCTTCTCTGGACGTGCTCCAGCAACTCAATTTCCTTCTTGTAGTGAGGGGCCTAGAACTGGACACAGTACTCAAGGTGAGGCCTCACCAGTGCTGAGCACAGGGGGACAATACCTGCCCTGGTCCTGCTGGCCACACCATTGCTGGTACAGGCCAGGATGCCACTGGCCTTCTTGGCCACCTGGGCACACACTGCCTCATGTTCAGCTGCTGTCAGCCAGCACTCCCTGGTCCTCTTCTGCTGGGCCACTTTCCATCTACTCTGTCCCCACCCAGCCTGTAGCACTGGATGTGGGATTGTTGTGACCCAAGGGCAGGACCCAGTGCTTGGCCTTTTTGAAGCTCATTCCACTGGCCTTGAGCCATTGATCCAGCCTGTCCGGATGCCTCCGCAGAACCTTCCTGCCTTCCAGCAGATCAACACTCTCATCCAACTTGGTGTCACCTGAAAACTTACTGGGGGAGCACTCCAGGTCACTGACAAAGGTTCTAAAGAGAACTGGGCCCAATCCTGAGCCCTGGAATACCACCAGTGACCAGAAAACCAACTGGTTGTGGCACCATTCTCTTCTCTCTATGCCTGGACATTCAGTTTTTAACCCAGCCCTTTTTCCAACTCAGTTAAACTTTCCATATGTGAGTTAAAGAGAACATTGAAGCAATGTATATAGAAAAGGGGTTTTTTTGCAATGATTTAACAATGGATAAAGACTAGGCAGCACCCCACCTCAGCCTAAGTGTTAAGTTTTGATCTGATTCTCTGTTTTTTTGTCCCTTCTTCTTTCTTCTTAACTTTGCAACTTTCTTTTCAGGAAGAAAGTAACTTTTCGTAACTTATTAGATTCAGACTGGGAAGCTGCTTTTACTCTCTGTATGCACCACATTATACATTCACACATGCTTCTAGTGCCAGTAGAGGTAACAGCTCCAGACATAACTGAAGAGGAGACATCAAGGCCCCTAGAGAAACTGTTGATGTCACCAGATATTTTTTAACTAAACTTCACTTAAGCTGGCTTCATTGTCATACTGCCATTGAAGGTTTGTCTTTATTTACATAAATGGCAGCTATTTCTTTTTCGTTATTTCTTTAATCTTGATTTTCCATCACCTATGACATCAACAATTATAGCACTATGAAGAAAATTAAATATTATACATTACATCCTCAGCACAACTAATTGTAATTTAGGCAGATGAGACATAATAAGTCAGTGTTAATATTTAATAGCAAGTCATATCTAAACTTTGTAACAGGAGGAAAAAATGGCAAGGAAATTACTGAGGTATGTGGGCCACATTGCAATGGAATCACATCAAAGATACGAAACACACTTTTCTACACCATGCCTGGATATCAGTTTTTGACATTAGACTTTCCCAGAAAGACTGTCACGATGTGTGAATGCGAGAAATCCACATCCCATGAAACTACAAAGCGTTGGTTGGAAATTCAGGTGAGCAAGCAGTTTCCAGCTGCCTAAGGACAACAGCAGCTTCCAGCAAGGATAGATGAGAAACTATAGTCATGCAGTTGTTTTGCCTCATTCACTACTGCATCCTGTGAAAATACAGTCCACTGGCCGCCAAAAAAATGCCCAATCCTTACCCATTTTTCTTCACAGGAGGCAACATTTTGCATAAGCTACAGTCTGTTCCACTGACAGCAGTGAAATATCTGGAAAGAAGTGAGGAAGAGGAAGCCTATTTTGACCAGTTTGCTAATAATCTTTTTTTCCATTGAATGGTCCTAGTCTACCTAGGGGCTATCATGATGACTGCTTTGTCCATTCCTATCCTCTCAGCTCACCATGTGGCTTGACATGGAGTAGCTGGCAAAAAAAGCATACAGTCAGGTTGTCCCTCCTCACTGAGCTGTAACCCTGATAGCACAGCAGTCGTGTCTTGGAAATCTCAGTCTCCTGCAGCTGATCCATGGTTTTGCCAAAAAAAACCATGTGGGAAAACATTGGATACAAGCTTTCTGACCTTCTTTTAGTATCCTATGTGATTGCTCTTTGCGCTAAAAAGAAGCAGGAAAGAACTAAAAAGCTCTCATGCAGTAATTTAAAATTTAATTCTGCCTGAAGGAGTTATAGGAACATTTTTGGAAAAGTCAAAGGCCTGACTGCTGGAGAATGTTTCAAGAAATGAACAAGATTTTTCAAGTTAGCCAAGCAATTTGGATGCCCTGCTCTTATTATCTATAATAAGAATTAAAACCTCAATTTTCCTTGGCAGCTTAGAAGAATCAGTCTTAGTTCAGTGACACATGCTCCTTTTGTCTGTCTCCTAGCTCTGCTCAATTCCCTTCTCAATTTTAAATGACTGTTAATGCCAAAGAAAGATCTCTGGATTTGATTAAGTTTCACTGAATGTTCACATGGCCTTTGGAATCTAGATCACAAAGCAGGATCTTAAATCTTGTTCAAACCAAAAATAAAAAAGAAGAAGCTAGAATAAATCTCCTCCTACAAATGAAATAAATCGACTTTTGTGAGAATCTTGCTACTGAGATAGCTACATATGAAAAGCAATCTGGAGGAATTTTCCAGTGTTTGGGATTTTTTTTGTTTTGTTTTGTTTTGCTTTCTTTTGTTTTATCTTTTTCACTAGAAGCAGGTGGTTGGGTATAAGGCCAGCTGGAAATAAAAGTCTGTATTTATAGCATCAGCAGAATGAGGAAAGAGATGGCATAGTCAGGAAAATGCTCTATGTTATTTTAGCTTGAATTGAAGGATTTTTTATCTTTCATATTAAAATAGGTCATAGAAACATACAAAGGAACAGACTTTTGCCTCATGATTTGATTATGTGTATTTATTCAACTATACCAAAATTGTCATTAAGTAGAAGTGTTGCAGTAAGAGACTGAAAACCGATTTTCTACTGTAGTCAGGCAATATAAATCAGGAGAAATCCTCCTGACACCATTCTGTTGCTCGTGGTTACACTAGAAATTTGATAAATGAATCTAGGTTTTTTTGCTTTCTACTAAGCAGGCTGTAGTGGAAAATAAGCAGAACTTGTGTTTTAATTATTTCTCATCTTGTGGCATCTTGTGCCATTTATTCTTGATTGCTTTAATATTTACACTGCTGAGCTGCAGAATACGAAAATATACATTCTGGAAAGTACACGATAAAAGGCAAATGGAAATCTGTGACCTTAAAGAAGTCTGCCTATTTCTATTCATGGCATTTGCAAGTTAGAAACATCACCTCCTCACATTTAAAGCCAAAAACAATGGCTTTGAAGCATTGTGCATAAGCAGCTGCACAGGTATCTATGAAGATGGTGGTCAACTTGTACACATATTAGTAATTTTGGTCTTTCAGAAACCAAAATATTATTGCTTCTTAAAGAATTCATTTATGTCATTTTGATACTAAAAGCAAACACTTTGGCTTCATTACACTGGGCACTGTATAAGTAGGAAGTAAACTATAACACTGATCTGTTGAGCTTACAGCCATATAGTAGGAAGTTGGCTTTTGAGCAAGTACACATGATAACAAGTCTCTCATTGTTTGTGGAGGGAATGCCATAGTGCAGATATATTAAAATATCATCACACTTACTGAAATCTGTTTGCAAGCACATGTAGTTCATATGTACATGTTTGTGTGTGAAAAGAAATAGTTATATTTGTTTTGTTCCTTTCTTATTTCAAGTATTAAATGTATATTGTTTTTAAAAAGTGACAAGGTTAACATGAAAAATTGTGCTGTAATTTATTTTGATATATATGATCATGAGTATGGATGGGAAATGAAACAGCCTTGCTGTCATGATCCATGAAGCACGTGACAATTCAGGTTTGTCCATAAGTTTGCTTCATGTTTGAGCAAAATATGCAAATATAATGGGAAAAAAAAAAAAGAAAAAAAAAAAAAGCTTTGTTGTCAAGACAGTTGTCCTGAATGTCATTTTAAAAGTTGCTTTAGGGCTTATGTCATGATGTGTGTCATATTTATCCACAATGAAACCGAAATAAATAATTCCATGGAGTGGCAAAATTTACTTGAAAAAGTGAAGGAAATTTACATCGTTACCCCTATTGTAGCTGATCACTTTTTTCCCCAAGGTG
Organism: Hylia prasina; assembly: GCA_013397195.1. Classification (NCBI taxonomy): domain Eukaryota; kingdom Metazoa; phylum Chordata; class Aves; order Passeriformes; family Sylviidae; genus Hylia; species Hylia prasina. The sequence goes on along the minus strand of VYXD01009302.1, from coordinate 66,824 downwards.
TAGTGTAGAAAACTAAGACAAGAATAATACCGTTTCCTTAACATCAGATCTGGGGTCCTTGGTGCCAGGTCTTCACAACAGCTTCTTCTAGCTTTTCAGGCCCACCTCTCTTGAACTGAGAATCTGAACAAACACAGTAAGAAAGAGAAGACTCTGGCAGGTATTTTTCACCTATTCACTCTCCTCCTTCATTGTGTGAAGCTCACAAACACAGAGAAAAACCTGGGTGTCATCTAGATATGTTTTGGGATTTATTATCCATACAAAATATCAGTCATCCTGTTTCCCCACTTTCACTCATGCAGTGTGTTCAGGTAACTGATGGGGATCCCAATCAGGCAAATGCTGGAAGAAGAAAAGTATGCCACTTAACAGCACCATGGAGAGAACAGCAGAAAGATAGATTTCACCAGCTGTGTCACTTGGAAGGCAATAAATACTGAAAATCTGCATCTGAAACATGGTTATTGAGGAAATCACCAGTATTCAAACACCTCTGTAATTACAAAAAATTAACTGGTGAAAAGTAGATTCTGCAGAGATTGAAACCTATTTCAACCCCCTGAGACTTGCCACAATCTACCAAGTGTACATGAGAGGTCAGCTTTGAAGAACAACACAGGCTGTAATCTAAACTATTGCTACCCCCATTTTTCCACAGCTAGGTACTTTTACCAAGAATAAACTTTTTTATGGTTTCTGGGATAATCTGAATTAAGATTTATCACCTGCATACCCATTCTACTCTAAGATAGGGTCCTGTTCTCTAGAAAGGAAAACAATTGCTACCTGGGAAAAGAAGAAGCAGCTTGAAATCCTGAAAGATTGCTAAGAGCAGACAGACAAGGGCTGAATCTGAGCTCTCCTATGCCCCCTGAAATGTGTCTTATCCTCCTGCGTTTGCATTTGACACCTCCAAAAGATTTTGACTGACTTGCACCACTGTACTCTCCTCAGAGCAGAATGTCAAATGCAAAGGCAAATTGTCAGTGAAACTTTACTATTGATTTTATTATAGTAATCTGCTTTTTTAATATTTTTAATCTGATTTGCAGTCTAATGTACTGCAACACTCCCTTCACTATGACATGAAAAAAGAGCCATTGCACCTACCACTGCACAGAGAACAGAGGTTTTATCCTCAAAAGATTCCTCCACCCTAAGATTACACTATATCAAGAGGTAGAACCTGTTCCTACATCACAAGATCTATTAAGCAATTTCCAGTTTTTACAGTAGAAGAAGCTACTAACTTTCTCCATGATAACCACGTAGAGAAAAACACCATCACAAGCAGGCAATCACTGACACATTCATTAAGCTTTAAAAAATAATAAAAATTGTAAGATTTAATAATAACTCAACAGAAAAACACACTTTAGATTTTTAAGAGCATCCAAATTTTCTACAGCACAGTCAATTTCAAAAATTTTTAAGAACATTTATACTATTGCAGATCCACTATAGAGGATTTGCCATGTAGTTAGTAGCCCTATATTGGATAATAGAGACATCTTTAAAGAAACAAATCTTGGCAACCAAAGTTTATTTTAAGAAATGCCTGGGTTTAATATTTTTTGTATTTTTAAAAGTTGATGGGAAATTGAAAATCCCACTACTTACCAGGTAAACTCAATTCACAGAGACTGAGTTATTCTCACATGAGGGAATGCTCACAGTGAATTTTCTGCATCATAAAACCTTCCCACATACAGGTGTAGATTACATGTTATAAATGAAAAAGGGCTTTGTCCATCTCTGGTACTATCTGGAACTGGGGGAGAGGCTGGTAATTCATGCTAGGAAGGCACAAATAAAGTGTGAAAGTGCTGGATTAAGAAACACAGAGTTATTGCTAAAGAACTGGCCTTTCTGTTTACACACTCAGTAATAGTCTGGGAAATTTAGTCTAAATTCTTTCTTTCCTAGATACAAGAAATTCCTCATGAAAAGCCTCATTTTCCCTCTCTTCTTGGAAGGATAAGTTTCAACCTTAGTAATCAATAGAAAATGAAATACAGTAAGAAGCTACCAAAATGCAGGACTGGATAGTAAAGATAAATAGAAATTAAAACTTGCCTAAAAAATATGCTACATTAGGACTTAGCATATTGTCTAAGCAATTCTGGAACTATTTCGGTTTGCAGGATCTGGTTTATTAATCAATAGCTAGGGAATTCGTTCAGCTAGTTAATGCTGTAATCACCAGCTAGATTATCTTATTTACCTCATCAGTCCCTAAGTGGAAGTTATATTTTTCTGAGCTATTTTCCAATAACTTTCCTATTTATATAACTCAAAAGCACAAGTGATGGAGAGCACACTTATTTTATTATAGAAAGACAATGATAATAAATCTAATCTATTACTTTTGCTAAGAGAGCTCTTTGCTGTTTTTACAAAGATTAATAGATTACATCCTGATCAAAATCATTGCCATCACTAAAACCAAACATTTCACCTTAAGAATCTATTGACTTTTTATGCATCTGTGCAGTGCACCAGTTCTAACGCACTGCAAATAACATTTTGCTTTCATATTGAACAGGCAAAAGGGGTTAGAGGCAAGGCAGCTTTCCGAGTTGCAGAAACATTTGCATTTTAATGGGACTTATTGAATTTTTTGTTGGCTTTTACGGGTTTGGCAAGCTGTCACATTTTGTTAAAGGATATCAGATCATCCTTGCCTCGCTTGGAGAAGGCATAGCTGTTAGTTTGTAACACAAACAGAAGGCTGCAACTCAGGATTTCTTAGCTGTAATCAAAACCCTGGGGCTCTAACACTTTGGAGAGTACAATAATATTTACCTTTCAAAAGGAAGATTCTGCCATTTCCCTAAGGGTTATAAAGCCAAGGAGTTACAGCCCACCCATACCTATGTGAGGAATGATAATTTTGATGGAGGTTAGTATCAAACAAAGAAAATCTTTTTTTAAGAAATGCAAACCCTGCTTCTCAAAGCGCTCCAGATGAGCACTCCTCTTGGCAAGGTGGTGACAGAAGTGGTCTGCCCTGTGGTCAGCCTTTCCAACAGTTCTAAATTAAAAGATCTTGCAGAGCAGTGGCAGTATATGAAAGAAAATTGTCATGAGAGATGCACCCAAACTCAGTGCTGACTTTTATGCAGTTCAGTGGTATATTGGATGAAAGGACCTCTTAATGTCTCACCTAATTAGTGGCTTTGCAATGCTTGAAAAACATTATTATCTCCTAAAGCATCTACAACATTTGTGTCTTTGCCTTTGATTATAGATGAGAAATGCTGAAATTAATACAAAATACACATCAATTGTCAAGCGTCACACCAAGAACTCCTACTATTACTACTACAAAAACATTTCTGTTTGGTCCTTATACAAGGCTACCAAAACAAAGTCCCATAATTTCTCCACTCTCTAATCCAAGTTTCTTGAAAGAAAACTAGTATTTCCACATTTCCCAACCCTTTAATAGATAAAGTAACAAGCATACACTTTTCAAATTACTGCTGCCAGTGTTTATCATAGGGAATTTGTCCTGACACAACTCTATTTGCCACAACATTGAGTTGTGGCCAACCTGATCTTCATCTTTTAATCAAGATTGTTTTGCTTATACATGAGCCAAACACTTGGAACTTCCCCATTCCCAGCTTCTGCTTTAGAATTGAAGCCAGAAGATTTTGCAGTGAATGTCAGTGAAGTATGTTTGATAGTTAATGAATGATTGCAGCCTTGCATCCAGCAGTCACTGGGAGCTATTTCTGAGGTATGGGCCTATCTGGCACAATTAAAAGTAACAACTACTCCTTGGGAACAAGATTAACCAGAACTTCCATTTTATCTTTCAAGACCTCTATCAACTTTCAAGACATTGGAAAGTATGTGTCCAAGTAATTTAGAACTGAAGGAAATATTTGCTGGATGTGCCTGCCATCCTAGAGAACTGCATACAAAAAGGCATGTGAGAAATTGTTTTGTCCTTTAAGGGTTAAATTACTGAAGCAGAAATCTAAACCACTACAAACAAAAGGAGGTATGCATTAAAAAAAAATTGCTCTGGTGTGTTTTACACTGTAAGAATGAAAGTCTGAAACATGACTAAGAGGTGAACTTGTTGATGAGAAAATTATTTTCTCAATGTAATAAAATGCTCCCTTCAGATCATAAAATATACACCATACACCCTCCAGTATATAAACACAAGGATTCTCCTCTCTCCTCATTCAAAGAGGAGATCTGCAAACCACCTCATTTCAGTACAAATACTTTCTTAAAATGCATTCTGTTGTGTTCAAAACATCAACCCTTCCTGGATTTTCAATAGCTGTTGTAATTGTTTTTCATAGAAATCGATTTTAATTGTAACACTGTTCTGCTACAGGCTTATTGTCTGTGTCCTTCTGAATTGTCAATTACTTAAATGAAGAAATAAAGGCTTGAAAGCGCATTGTTGTAATTGATTTCTATGTTTCAATTATCACAAACAAAGTTATGAATTTCATCTGTTGAGGCACAAAGAATACTTTCCTTGAAAAAAAGAAAGAAGAGAAAAAATAAATATAAAAATCCAATACTGTTTCACTTGTGTTTTTTAAGACAAAAACTTGAAGCTGTCATTCCAGTCCTCTGCTATAGTTTTGGAAATATGAAGAGCATTTTCAGTGAGTATATTGCTATAAAAAGAAAAGGTTTTTCTTAAATATTCTAATAAAGTTGCTTTTCTGTATATACAATCTAATTTCCCCCAACTAGGATAGTATGTGCCATGAAGTATCATCTCTCAGACTGTCCTTTCCCCACAGTTTCCAAGCAGGGTGTGATTGGTAAGTTCCACCTGTGATGTTCCCATTGAGTCCCAGGACCATTAAACCTATGAATTTGTCCCAGCGCCTTCTTCCCAGGTAAGTGTGAGTGCTGAGGAGCTGCTGATCCAGAATCTTTTAAATGGTCCCTTCTACACTTCAGGCCCTTTTTCTGCTGTCCACTTGTACTTTTGTGCTCATCATTGCCAAAGAAGAGACACATCTGCCCCCACAGGTTGAAACAACTTTGCTGTGGATATGGATGTGCCGTCAGCTAGTCCTGTGTTCTGTTGAGGTGTTTACACCTCTGGATTCTGGTTTCATGCTGATGTTTGGCTTCCAGACAACAGCTGGAACAGTTCCAATGGCAATCAGCCTATGGGGAGGGCTGCTGGAGTGGCATGGATAGTAGACGGGATCACCTGAGGCAGAGGGAAGTCTTGGGACGTGTATTTGTGAGCTGCAGAGTGGCTTCTAACAGCAAAATCCCTTACCAAGAGGAAGTAAATGCCAGAGGCACCTAACAGGGCTCTGATACAGCCAAGTCCTTGGTGACAAGTATAAAACACCAATTCTGAGCAGAAGACTAAAAAATCAGGGGAGAAGGGCCTTGCACGAAGCCCCAGCAGAGTGAGTACTCCTGCCATGGCCCATTGCAACAGACGGAAATAATGAACAGAGCCACACTTGGGACTCATCCCCAGGCACTGGCAGAGTGTGTCCACCCTGGTTCAGCCTGAAATCTGATAAGCATGGATATAAGGCCTGGAGAGCCAAGTCTGCCTTTGGTTGGTGTTGATTCCTGCTTCAAGGGCTGCTGGTTGCAGCTCTTTGTGCCCACCCCCAGAGCTGTTCCCTGAGTCTGCCTGGCCCTAACTGGTGCAGGTAGCAGGCATTCCAGGACACTAGCAGCAGGGTGATATGGTGGCCAGTAGGAAGCCAGACTGCTCTCTATGAGAACTTGCCTAACCCATCAGGGTCTCAGTGCAAGCAAAAGCTGACTTCGGAGCACAACACAGAGCCAGTAAGCAAGACCTTCCAGGCACCCAAAAGCCCACAGCTGTCATTACCCCATGGCCTCCCTGACGTCCTCTCCACAGCATAGACCATTCCCATGATATGGAGAACATTTATAAATATAAAATACCAGGATTTTAGAAGCAGCTTTTGGTGATTTTGTAGAAGTAAAGAAACAGCTTGTACTGAGAACACATAGAAGATTAGTTACTAAGCTTGGTTGTCAGATAGTTACTAAGTAGAAGTCACATAGGTAAGGTGTATAATGTTGAAACTCAGCAAAGTGGGACATAGGTATTTGTCAAAAATCAATAAAGCAGAACTTTGTGTCTTGAATCCAGCAAAATCAAGCTCCTGATCTTTGACAAGAGCAAAGTGACCTGAAAAATAGCCAAACTGCCACCACACCTGCCCAGAAGCAAAGATCAACCTGAGGAAGACCTTGGCCTTCCTCCCAAAACCCCAACTCACGACCACCAGGAGGTGTGGCAGCTGAATAGAATATGAAGAGAGAGAAGGCAGGGAATGGGCAGGTGGGAAGGTGTGGATTTGTGAGATCAATGTGTATTTAAACTTGGACCTTGTCTTGACCAGGTATGCATAGTTTGGAGGAGATATCCACCCGTGTGTCCCAGCTGGAAATAAAACATACCTGCTTTACAATTTCTAGTTGTAAGGTCCTTATTCTACACTTCACCCAGCGAGCAGGGGACTGCAGGGACCTGGCCCAGAGCTGCAGTGGGTGACCTCCAGCATGACAGCTGGGCATTCCTTTTCCACAGACATCCTGATATTCTCAGTCTGACAATTCTGCTGGAGCTTGAAGAGGTCTGTGAAGCCAAATAACAATTCACCCTTTGTATCCAGACCATTAAGGCTGGTGCTCTTTAAAAAGCTCTTTTAAAATTTCTGCCTCTGTTGAAGAGATAAATACTATCTCAATAATGCCTGTGGAGATTCACTGCTGAGAAGTGATGCCTTTTCACCAAGAAAAAGAAATTGTGGCTTTGGAGTATCGTAAAGGTAAAGGACAAGGATGTACTCAAACAGGCCTGAAAAAGAAATAATTTCACAGCACAGAGGCCCAGAGCAAGTTGGAACACAAAGGTCAATTGTAGTGAGAACAATCAAAGCCAAGCGTTTTGTGCCCCTGAACAAGGGATTTTAAAAGATTGTAAGGGATTGTATCCTGTTGCTGCTATGAGAGTGCTGGAGGTTGTCAAATAACTGCATATTTCTTTGGTCTATATGTATCTCAATATTTTTGAAGCTGGTGGGATTTTTATGCCAGTTAGATTAACAGAATTACTTGATTTCACAAAAACAAGAGAGACAACATAGCCCTTGCATCCAGCACACAACTAATACAGTTAAAGCCCTTATCACTCGCGAATATTCATCCCGCACCTCTGCTTGATGTTGTGCACAATATTCTTCCAGAAAAGATAATGTGTTCTTTAGAAGATCAAGACCTTATGGATACATTTTTAATATCAGAAATGATACTGAGTGTAGTTGCAATACTGCAACAGTTTTCTATGACATCTTAAATCCAAGTTAAGAAGGCAGTATTTCTTAATTATCATTTTTAGTGATAGCTTGCATTCTTGTGGGGACATCTCAGAAATCAGGCAAGTCTTTCTTATCCAGCACTGAAACACAATGGTGGAAGAGGTTCTTCTTTGTTAATGCTCTGTCTTGTATCTTGCTGTGTTTGATAGGCTTCATTGTTGCTGTGTGCTCCCTTTGAATGAACTTTACAGGAAAATTATGAGTAAATTTTTTTTGTTGTACATTTTTAGATATAAGCATACTCTAGATCAAATAAAACAGTAACAGTCTTTATCAGTAGAGTCCCCTTGAGCTCTTTACAAGTTTGCCTCCTGTAGATGTGTGGCTGGCTTTCCTCATGACAGGTCAAATAGAATTCCTCTTCTAGAAAGTGTCCATGAATACCACTCAAGGTAGTCCTTGTTTTTTATGCAGTAATAACATGCCTTAATTTAATTTTTGTACTTCTTTGGCTTTCAGTGGCCAGAATCAGGAAATCAGCCTCCCTTTGAAAGATCACTAGGTGTTTTTGGGTTTTTTTTAATGAGAAAGTACCCAATTTTGATAAGAAGAGCATCACATTGTAGTCTGAATGCAGCATCTTAGCTGACACACATAGAGAAGAAATTTAGCTCTTCTCAGAATGCTCTAACACATGGCAAGGCAATTAACCATGCCACTACTCCAGTCACCTCCTCAATATGATTTAGGAGAGAAGCAGTTTCGCACCACTTGTCAGCACCACATGAGCTTCATCTACAACATTTACTTGTTTCATAGACAAGTCTCCCACCACTACCCTTCCTCAATCCCAAATACTCGTTTCTATAATAGTCATTTGTCCAAGCCAATAACTTTCTGTTGCCTGATGGTACTTTGGTACACTTCCATCACTAAGTGCAAATGATCTTTTACTGATAGCAGCCTCATTCCCCATCATGCTGATCCCTTTCCACAATTTTTTGCATTTTTATCCTTGGCATTATTTTTTGTTTGTTGTGTTCCAAAAGAATGTGATTCTTATATTTAGAAATTCATTAATATTCAGTTTGTGCACTGCACAATGTGCCTATTAAATAATGAGCACATAGCATGCAGAACTCCCACTTTCTCTCTTGCATTAGTTAGAGATGGTTGTGGCAAATATTAGTAAATTAATAAATTTTTTATTAGATCTTCACCCCATATGCCTTTGAAGCCTGTACTTGTCGTGCCATGAATGCATAACTAGCACAGGGAACACAGACCAGAATTCCACAAGCCTCTCTTTGGGACTTTATGACAACTTTGACTATAAGAAAAAACTCACTCATCTCCAGTCAGCAAGAAATTCAGTTGAATGAATGTCAAATGTAAGTACTTACAGGCTACAAGGCTTGAGTATAATTCTAATTGAGATATTCAGTTGTTGCCTATAACAAATGTTTGTATACATCAATTTAAATTGTAGCAAACAATAACAAATTTTGAAATTTAATTTAACTACTTATGAAAACTGTGTCTGCTATAAATTGAGTCTGGAAACAGCATTTGTGTGTATAGGTCTCACTTATAAAGGGAAAGACACAATTTTCAGCTAAATGGCTTACTAAAGTTTTGGTTGTGTATAACACCCAGTCCAGAATTGTTGATCTCTTCCTCTTAGCAGAAGAATTATTATGTTCCAGTAATTTAGAATAATTCCAGGTACATTTTAGAAAGGATTTGACATGGATAGTTAATTGGATTTGCATGGCAAGGTATTGATGGAAAGATAGCACTACAGGGAGGTTGATTTCTTTGAGAAGCTGCTGGAAGCTTCCCCCATATCCAGTGGAGCCAATGTCAGCCTGCTCCAAGACAGACCTGCTGCTGGGCCAAGGTTGAGCCCATCAGCAGCAGTGGTACCATCTCTGGGGTAATATAGAATAGAAGGGTAAAAAAACCCAACTTCAGCCAGAAGTGGAGAGAGAATATCTGACAGCAACAGCCCTTAAGACACCGAGGTCACTACGGGGGGGAGACGAAGTGCTCCAGGTGCCAGTGTTGAGATTCCCCTGCAGCCCATGGTGAATGCCATGTTGAGACAGCTGTGCCCCTGCAGCCCATGGAGATCCACAGGGATGCGGAAATCCATCTGCAGTCTATGGAGAACCTCACACTGGAGCAAGTGGATGACTGAAGGAAGTTGTGATGATGTGATAAACCCTCATTGGAGCAGGGTCCTGTCAGGACCTGTGGCCTTGTGGGGAGATGAGCTCACCCTGAAGCAGGTTTGCAGGCAGGATTTGTCACAAAGGACCCCACAATGGACTGCTACAGCAGTTCATGAAGGACTGTGGAAACGACTCACATAGGAGAACTTCTTGTAGGACTATGTCTTGTGAGAGGGACCCCAGGCTGGCAGAGGGGAAGGGTGTGAGGAATACTCCCAGTGAGGAGGAAGGACCATCAGAGACATGAGGTGAACTGACCACAGTCCCCGTTCCTTATCTCATTGCACTGCTGGGAGGGAGCAGGTAGAGAAAATTAGGAATTAACTTATGCCTGGGAAGAAGGGAGGGATGGGGGGATGGTGTTTTTAAGATCTAGGTTTACTTCTTATTATGCCACTCTGGTTTGATAATAAATTCAATTAATTTCCCCAAGCTGAGTCTGGTTTGCCCATGATGCTAATTAGTGAGTGATCTATCTCTGTTCTTATCTCAACACAAAAGCCTTTCATTATATTTTCTTTCCCTGTCCAGAAGAGGAGGTGAGTGATAAGGACACCTTTGGTGGACACTTGGCATCCAGCCAAATTCAAAGCACCACAGAGGGAATCCATCAAATTATCTTGTAACTTATTATGATTGAATTAGCTTGGGATCACTTTTGTTTATCTGAACAACCCTTAGGAGATTCACTCATTACTGATTTCTTCTCATTGCTCAGCACTCCCCTATTTCCTTACACAGAACTATAGCCACAAGTGGCATTTTACTTCTCTATCAATTTAGAATAATTCCTTGGTTTTATTGTTGTGAATGCACATACCTTAAGGT
>VYXD01009302.1:16770-56255 GCA_013397195.1 Hylia prasina | reverse complement strand
GGTTCAGTAGTCACACTTTTCCGGCTGAAAGCACACCACTTTCTCAGCTTTCCCCACCAGGCAGTTACCTGTATTTCATGCATAAAAACAGCGCTGCCTGGTTGTATATGTACCATTAAACATGTATTTAAATTTGGATAGTGTTGCTAAGTGAGTGGGTCACTGCTACAGCCAGCTCCTCTGCTCCAGGTCTGCTACCACCAGGGGTTTTCGGGACAAGTTGGGACTGGCCCCTCTGAGCGAGCTCACATCCAGTGCCAAGGATCTCTGTGGGAAAAACCACTGACGCGGCTGAGCTTTCCCGGCTCGGTTATCCTGTGCCGGGCTGGGGTTGACGCCGTTTTAGGATAGTTTTAAAAAAGCAGTATGTCCATGGCTTCAGCTACTGAAATATCTACTGCTGTTTGATTATTTCCCCTAAAAACAATGTTGCAGTCAGGTTGGTCCATCTGTTTGGCTGTCCAATGAGTCTGGCTTCTTAATAAGTTGCAGGGGACCTTTAGATTCCCTGAACTGTAAAGCAAGTCTTCATCAATATGCACATCTGCCCCATTCGCTAGCCCCCAGGCCCTGCTCCTGTGAGTCTGTAATACACAGCATCCTTCTAAACACTTCCTGACATCACTGTTTTTGACAGAAGTCTGTCATGGGCTTGTGAACATTCAGATCATCATGTATGTGAATTTCAAATGGATCATGCCCCTGTTTTTTTAAAGTATTGATGGCGGGTTTGGTAGGGTTTTGTTTGTTTTCTGTCAGTTTGATTTCTGGAGGTTGTTTTAATGGCAGAAGGAATTAAGAACATGCTGCTTTTAACAGCCTTTCCCTCAGAATAAATTTGTAGTGGATACTAGGGAAGAATAAATCAGAGTCACAGGATCATCAAGTTTAGAAGAAACCATAAGATTATCTAGTCAATCATCAACCTAGTATCACCAAAATATCACCTAAACCATGTGCCACATTCAGACCCCTCCAGAGATGGCAACTGCACCACTTCCCAGGGCAACAGATTCCAATATCTAACTACTCTTTCAGTGAAAAAAATTAATTTCAAATACCTAATCTGAACCTTCCCTGGTGTAACATTCTGCCATTTTCTCACATCCTTCTACTTGAGAAGTGGCAAAAGATTACAACTTCCACCTCACTACAACTTCCTTTCAGGTAGATGTGAGGGCAATGAGGTTCTTTCCATGAGTCTCCTTTTCTTGAGACTAAACAATTGCCGTTCACTCAGCTGCTTCTCCTAAAACTTGGGCTTCAAACTCTTCAACAGCTTTTTTGCCTTTCTCTGGAAACACTCTAGCCCCTCTGTGTCTTTTTTGAATTGAGGGGCTGGGAACTGGACACAGGGCTCGAGGTGTTTCTTCACCATCACCAACACAGAAGGACAACCACTTCCCTGGCCCTGTCACTGGCCTCAGCCACCTGGGCACGCTCCTGGCTTGCCTGCCATCCCATCTTTCTTTCCATGTCACATGTACTAAGTGTGAGACCTGGTCTTTGCACAAAGTACAAAAGTAACCAACTGAGCTATTGTTTTTGTCTTTTCTCTGCAAGGACTTTGAGAACTTTTGTTGATTTTCTTTCCTTTGAGACCCTTATTTTCCTGTAAATAAGCAAACAGTAGATAGAGAGGCAGAAAAATAGTAGACAAATATATTTCACAAATTACCGTAAGCATGATAATTTATGAAATATATAATCAGATTTTTCCAGATCAACCTAAAAATTAAAATTTAATCCAGAAGGTAAATAAACCAATAGCAACAAAACCCTCTCCCATACTCCTGTACCCTGCACAGATTACACTCTAGGGCAGTGTGTTATCTGTTTATTACAGTACCCAGATTAGCAGAACCAGTGGGTTAGCTACAAGAGAACAAAAAAAGATTTGAGGAAAATTCTGAATTTATCTCAGAGGCTTAAATCTAATTATCTATCTTTAGCTGTCAGGTCTATAAAGAATTCAACTGCTTGGGAAGCCTTAATTGCAATACCCATAGAAAAGAGTTCCAAAAATCTAAACATGTATCCAAGAAATGTCTTCTACTAATGGCTTAATTTTCATAATAGCTACAATACTATGATTACCATGGTTGCGTGTGTCCTTTCTCAAGAAAGAAGATGATTTTGCCCAAAGAAATTCTACTGTGATGTAACTTTACTGCAAATAGATTGAATCATCTCCCTTTTGTTTCTCAGCCTGTGAATTTTATAAATAAATGTAACCGTCATTTGTAACTGTTGTTTCTTTTGAATGTCATGAATCAATGCTTGCACTTTTATTTTTACCTTAATCCATTTTGTTCTGGATGTGGTTTAAGGTTTCTGGATAGCAGCCCATCTACTTGGCACACAATGTTGTGAACATACCACCTGGGTTTCCCAGCACAGCACTCATCAGAGGACAGGAGAGATGAGATGTGTGGTAGGTAATGCCTGCACCCACGCTGTGGTGATGACTGCCGTGACTACTGGTGATGCTGAAGGCCCACTACTGTGCAGGAAGGTACCAGGCTGCTGGGCTGATGTTAGAGGATTACTGCAAGATTATCAAAATCCTCTCCTTGCTATGCGTTTATAGCTACTCATTTTTCTAATCATAGCTCTGCAGGCCCAAAGAAATGAGAAAAGTAGGGAATTGCTGTAGAAGATTCACTGAAGGAAGGCATTGCTACCACAGATCATCTGAACCTCTTAGATATTATTGGAATGCAAGGCATTGATAGAAGTGAAGGGTGGTAGTTTGCCTCTGCCTACAGAGTTCTGTTCTAACATGTTGTGACATACTATCTTCTATTTACAGTCTCTCTGATACCCACAATTTGATTTTGGCAAGATCAAGCTGCAGGATGGCATTAGGACAGCTGACAAAAATTTTACAGAGTGTAAACCACAGAAAGCATTTTCCACTTATTCTTGTTTCTTTGGCTGATGGCCATTTTCACCTTGAAAGAACATAAGTAGGAAATCCAATTCCTGTCTGACTGATTGGGCTGAAAAAGAAATATATTTTCTGTTCACCCTTGTGAATTTTTATGACTGCTCACTCTTGTACCTTCACATGAATAAGTACAGCATTTAATACATACATGCATGCTGTTTTCTCCCATTTGACTTTACATTCATACATAGCCATGTATGTCCATGTATTGGACAACATTTTAGAGAGGACTGTACAACTGTAGAAGTGAGATAATCTAGAGATTCCCCCTTTTATGAACTCTTTTTTTTAAAGTTATAGTGACATAAATTAGAACTGAGTAATATAGTGTTCTGTATCTCTGTGTCCCATCTTCTACTCTTCTCTCAGCAAAGGAATACACTCCATATTTATTCAGCAAAACAGTAATTCCATATCAGTTATTTGTCTAAATATGGTCCAATATAATAGGATTACCTAATTCATAGTCACATAAATATATTTGCCATGATGATTAATCTGATGTACCTTCTCAAGAAAGATAGTTGATTTTCCCAGTCTACTGTGGAAGTTTTCTGGCTGAGCCACTGATTTTCCCAGTTCACCCCACATACAATATTTTCATCAACTCCAGTGTAGATAGAAAATTATACAGAGAATATTTCAATGTAATCATTAAAAATAGCATCATGGGAATGCACTGAAGATTACACGTAAGAATGGAGGGAAAAATCTTTGAAAATGTTTTTTAATATCAAATTAAAGTATTGAGATTTTCCCAATCATTCCTAAATTTAGTGACTATGAAATGAGAAATCTTAATATTACATATAACTCTCAGAATATATCACCTTTGTTCATTGAAAAATAAGACAAATATTTTTCTGAAAATAAAAGCTCTTTGAAAGCACAACAGTTATTTCATGGTCCAAAGCCACTGTAGAACAAACAGAAATATCTTTTGCAGTATGCCAAACAACTATTCCAGTAAAATAAAACACATCCTAGAGCACATGCATGATTACTTGTATTCTGGAAAACCCAGCTGGAAAATTGAATCAGTCTTCTTAAGTTTCAACCCTGACTTACCTTCTTACAAGCCAAGTTTCCATTGCCTCTCATTTATCAGTTATACAAGATTAACATTTTTAAATATCTTGGTAGAAAGTGTATATTTTTTAAAACTTACAAAACTCAAAATTGGCTACACCACTTTTTCCTAAATCCTCAAAAAGAAACCCCAAAAATAGAATAATTCCCTTAAACCACTTACGGCTATGGTGAATTATGAGCCCAAAAGTTTTTTGTATCTGAGATCATAATTAGAAATGTAAAAAGATACTTCTACTTGTTACTGAAATTTTAGCTCTATTTTAGCATCTGGATACAGCTGGATAAACACATCATGTGATTGGTGAGCAACAGCCTCAGGCTCAGGTACAAATGGTTACAGTGACTGAGGTGACATCAGACTGATGACCTGTCACTAGGGGGGTTCCACAGGGATCCATCCTCAGCCCTCTGACCTTCAGCATCTTCATAAATGCCTTGGACACTGGATTGGAAGGGATACTGAGCAACTTTGAAGATGACAGTAAATTGCGAGGAGCTGTTGACTGTTGCAAGGGCAGAGAGGCCCTACAGAGACATCTGGACAGATTAGAGGGATGAGCAATCACCAACCATATGAAGTTTAACAAGGGCAAGTGGCTGAGTGGGGCAACCCTGGTTGTACAGACAGATGGGGGAATGAGACATTGAAAGCAATGCCATGGGAAGGGACCTGGGGATCCAAGCTGAACATGAGCGAGCAGTGCCCTGGCAGCCAGGAGGGCCCTTGTGTCCCGGGGTGCATCAGGCACAGCATCACCAGCTGGGCAAGGAAGGGGTTTGTCCTGCTCTGCTCTGCACTGGGACCTCGAGTGCTCTCACCCCAAGTGCTCAGGGGAGATCGGGTGCCCCAATATAAGAAAAAATTCCTTCTGCCAAAGGAAGGCCACAAAACTGGAGAGTAAGCTGAGGACTTGACACAATGGTATGAAGTTGTCAGGCCAGTTTAAGTTAGATATCAGGAGAAGGTTCTTCACCCAGAGGGTGATCAGCCATTGGAACAGCTCCCCAGGGAAGTGGTCACAGCACCAAGCCTGACAGAGCTCAAGGAGTGTTTGGATAATGATCCCAAGGCGTGATATTAGGGCCTGTGCAGTGCAGAGCCGGGAATTAGAAAGAGTGATCCATGAGGGTTCCTTCCAACAGAGGATATCGTACAATTCTATGATTTTGTGATCTGCAAGTTCAGGCTTCTAAATATATAGGCATTGATGCTGTCAATATTTATCTGCATGAAATCATTTGAATATTATCGAGATATTTTCCTGAGTTTGAATAGTGTGTAGCACTCGTTCCTCTCCTGTAGTCTGATGATACGTTATCTCTCTTCTATTGTATTTTTCAGGAACATAAACAAATAAAAAGAAGGTATTACTAAGTTAAGTAGTTCATGTTCATCTCCCAGGAGGTGATAGGAAAATTTTCTACTTAACAAATAGTCCAGCTTTGTGGATTTCTGTGTAAAACATGTTTTTGTCCTACTCTTAAGTGAATGCCACCATCATGAAAGAGCAAAAAATCAAATTACACCTCCCTGAAATGTTAATATAGTTTTGCAATAATCTAGAGATAAAAGTAAAGCAAAAACCTTAATTCTTAAAGACCCTACCCTGAAGGTTCACTCTTAAAGTAAATACATGTTGACACCTTGCCCCCCGACCACCAATAGTGGCAGTATAGTCAGAATGCTGCCCACCATGTAAGGTCTGATTCTCTCAAACCATGCTACTATCAGTGCAGCCAAGGGACAAAAAGACTCTTAGCTACCTTCAAAAAGTATTTGCATGGTTGGCTGTTGTTCCCAGATCACCTGGACACCAAGTGTCACTAGCGGTGATGATATCACAGATGCTCCTGTTTTTGCTGTCAGTGAGTTGCTGTATGGATGCTGCCTCATGAAATCTTTGTTCAATAACTCCATTAGTCTTCATAACACAGGCATGTAACAAATAAACTGGCTACAAGAGAGGTATCACTCTCTTAGACCAGTTCAGCACAGAACTGTTTGCCATCAGTTAGTCCCATGATTATCAGGATACAACGGGGTGGTGGAGGGGGGTGTATTACGTTGGGAAAAACCTTTCCAATGTCTGTATAATTTAATGGTTCCTTCTATGATCAGTTCTTTCTTAAGGCTCCAGCATGAACACTGCCACCCTCCCTAGGGATCCAAGCTGAAGTTTTATCTGAGTCTTGCTCAAAATTAAATCATTTGGAGTCTAAAGAAGAAGTAAGCATGGTCATTTATAAATAGTCTGAACTGAAAACAACAAAAGCAACTACATGACTAGACACAAGATTCAGAGCAAAGAAATTAAAATGTTCAAAGAGCCAGAGAGGGACACAAGGGCAGTGTTGATCACCAAGTGTTTTTCAGAAAATTGTCTAAGAAAGTCCTGACACTAAGTCTTGTTGGAAGCTTCCCACATTTCCAGCTGGAGCCAACACACTGTATTTTCAATGGCACGTATTATGTTCTCTATCACATAACATGACCATGAGGTATAAAAATGCATGCCCATGTTCCCATCAAGTGAGGGGCCTGAGTCCCAGGGTTTTGCTTTCTGAATTTCATCTTAAGGCTACTCTTAAGTTTGACTAAAACCCATCACTTTCCAAGTGAACTCTGCCTTCATAGTCTGTTTAGGCATCAACAAGGGAAACAGAAAATTTAGTCACAGGATGTGACATTAGCCACTACAAGATTTCAGGGGAAATTCCCCCTAGAGACACTATGCTGCAGAAGCACAGAAAAGATTGTCTAATATGGGGAAAAGAAAAGTCATAGCTGTTTTTCACTGGAAGAAATGGCTTAAACTCATATGTGTAGCAAAATCTGAATGACATCTGTCTTTGGTGTAAGTTCTAGCTCTAAATGTACCACTGATTTTCCATTTTATCCTTCCTAAAAGGGGGGATTTTAAAATATCCAGAAATACAAAGTGACACTACTTTATCCAATAATTTAAATTAGAATTGGGGTCATGATTGACATACACATCATTTGCATTCACCCAGAATGGGGCAGACAGTGTTCACCTGTCTAGGCCACATCACATATGTGCCACACGGCAGCTGGTAACCTCATCTGTTGTTCGTCTTCTGAAGTGACTGCAGTGACAAGAAAGAAGCATCTGTTGACCTCGAGGATTACAACCCCTGAAAATGCCTTTCAGAAACATGTTGAATTTTTTCATCTGGTACAGCTGAACAGTAACTATGAGTGGTGTTGCTTCAGTGAAAGAGCCCAATCTAAGAGGCACTATTTGAGGCTAATCATTGTAAATTAGCAATATTTTAAAACCTCAGATACAATTTCTTCAAGCAGCAACTGAAGGCCTCATTCTGGTTGCAAGTAAGAATATTTGATTTGTAGGACTTCTTCCAGTGTAACAGAGTAAGCCTAAGACTTAAGTGTATGTCTGCTCAAAGAAGTGATAGGACTTGGTGGACCACCTGCACAGAGACTACTCTATACAGCTCCACAGTGACAAAAATGTAGAATGCTAATTTGTCCCAAATGCAGACTGACAAAATCTAAGTCAATGAAAGGATTTCAGTAAAATAATAAGCACAACCTATTTCTTAAATTCCAGGCTGCTGTCCAGCTTTCTCACAGCATGTCATAGAAGAGGTGCAGAACTGTGGCTGGTATAAATTCACAGAACTTCATCAAAAACAGTAGGGTTCCTCTAATTTAAATCAGCTGAGAATTGTGTCTCAAATGCTAGTCATAACAGCATGTTGTAAGCCAGGAGAAAATTGGTAGAGAAAATAACATGAAAATAACATAGAATTGGTGCAGTAATGATTTTCAGTGATAAACAACTTATCATAAATATTTAAAACCATTATAAGTTTTTATTTATTTTTAAATACAGTATGCTAATTTTGTAATGCTAAAATCAGTAAGTCCACTTATTTGCATAATTGCTGCACTATGGTTTGGTAAAAGTTTTTTTCAAGATACTCACTAGTGATAGCTTGATTGTATGTTCAGCTGAATTAAGAAAAAATACAATAAAGAAGTATTTGAATGCAAAATGCATTATAATAACCAACATATATAAGAGGAAAGAAAAATTGCAATCTGGTTGAAGGCAGAGAAAAGCTTTCCATAAATTAACAGTGTCTGCTGGGTGGTAAGACATGAAAATAGTCGGAGCTAACAAGGAGTGAGATGCTCTGAGTAAAATGAATAGTGCTGCAGTGATTAAAATATTAACTGGTGGTTAACTGAAACTGGCAGCACTTAATTAAAAGTGATTTGTCCTAGAGATGGCAATAATGGCATCAACTAGCAAGAAAGAAGAAGAAAAGAAGAATCTGGGAAAATAACTGACTCCTGCAGAGTTTTTTTTCTGATTTTTTTGCTAATTGTATCCTCCTACAGAGTTACATTCTGTCCCAGGTCTGTTTACCTAGCACCCTCAAACTTCTGGATTTTGAAGAGAGAAAGCTGGAAACACAACTACCTAACAGGCAGCTGGGCAGAATCTGATTAAGCACTGATACATAATAGGCTTTATTGGAGCTTCATCTGTCCGCAGGCTCACACATACAAAAGAATTGCAAACCCCAGGAGAGAACTGAGTGTAGAGATGCATCTAACTCTGGTGACAGAGTCCTTAGTCCCATCTTTCCAAGAGCTGGAGACAGCTCTGCCGTGAAGAAACACAGGCACCAAGCCTTCTCTGCCAATGGAAACACATTATGTGCGAGACTACTGGAACTCAACATTTCCAGGCTCCCACTTCAGCCCTGCTGAACACTCTACTGTATAATCCATTAGTTTAAAATGGCACAGAATATGGCTGAAGAGAAGTAGAAGCAATTATTTCAATTGTTTTCTCCAAAATATTTGTTTTAAAAATCTCGTTGAACACCTTTCCTTCCAGCTGCACCGTGTATCAGATAACAGCAGTGTGACACATGAAGAAACAATTCTGAGTGGAAGTGCTGGTGCTCACTAAAAGAGGAGCAGAATATGAAAAGAGAATTACACAAAATATCCTTCAGAGGAATTTCATGGAAAACTTTTGTGAAAAGAGAAGGCTGCTAGACTGGAAGTCTCTGGCTGAAGCATGAGACTTCACTGAATAAACATCTAAAAATCTAAACTTAATTTTTCCATATTTTTGGGGGAAAAGTATTCTTTCTGCAGACACCTTGAAAAAGATCAACATCTTTTTGCATAAAATCTCAGAGTCTGTCAGGATAAGATAACTTTAACCTTCCACTATGTGTAAGGTAAATACAGATGAGACACACCAAGCTAAATAATAAAAGCTCTCGGTATTTAATCATGGGCACCACTTAAATATTCAGTTGGGAGTTGCAGAAGACAACACAAGGTGAGGAAGGAGACATGGGAAAGTGAAGTATTCACAGTGAATGCTTTCCAGGGAGGAAGAGCACCTCTTGCTGAAAATGAAGGATGTTGAAATAATTTCAGAGTTTTTCACAAGCAGAAATGACACAGCATGTCTGTCAAAGGAAGGTATCAGGCAGTATTTTATAGAAGCTGCAGCATCTAATTCACAGGAAGCAGATTCTGAAAGGATTGCAATGGTCTGGGCAGCCCTGATGGTGTTGGAGATGTGCAGGCATCACTCCCTAGTCTGCAGCCTGGTAGTCAAGTCCATGTTGTGTCCAGGACCAGCAGGGATGACCATAGTTGCAAAGATTTATAACACAGAGATAGCTGAAGAACTATGAGAGATACAGTTCTCTGTTCTATACTATAGAACTCTGAGCATGACTAATTCCAAACACATATTAAATCCATACTTTCAAGAGCACATTACTTATGGTTCAGTCTGAAATAGGATAAAAAAAATCAAAGGTGCATATCTCCTAGGACCCACCTCACACTTGAGAAGTAAAAAGGAGTTTCTGTGCTCTCTTTTTTTCACTGAGATATTACCTTAGAGTTCAGTCTATATATATTTGTACAGCACCTGATGCAGATTAACCTTGAACCTTGACATATCCAGCATAAGTAAACAGATATGATGACAAATCTGGATATAACTTGCATAGACTGTGCTTACATGTTGTGTAGGCACAACCATACAAAACAAAACAACCAACCAGTGTTTGTTTTGTTTCATAATTAACCAAAGGAGATGTCATTTCAAATATTTAACCATACTAAAATCATAACTGTTAAATAATTGGGGTGAGAAGAGCTGTGAAATCTGAGCTTTGTCTCCCTCACAGATACCAGCAACTGCATTGACCTGGCATTGAGCAAGAAAATGCAGCTTTTCAGAAACCTTAATTAGTATGTGTCTGACCTATTTCCAGTGCTGAAAGTTAATTACTTTTTTTGTGTTTATTGTTAAACTACATCCAAAGCAGCTGGGATTCAAAACCTAACTGAATTACTAAAGCCTCATACCTAAAATGTCATACAACAAAGCTGGCTTCCCAGCTTCAGAGCAGTCGCAAAATACCTCACGTATTCTGTTGACTTTTTCACTACAGGAAAAAGAAAGCTCTAAAACAGGTATGTTACCTAAGTGCTCTGTCATCTGACACAGTGAAGTAATTACAGTCCTGATCTGGCTGGACCCTCTCATTTCCAGACTGTACTTCATATTAACTGAGATTTGGTGGCAACTACAAGCCCAGCAGCTACCAATGTTCTCTTTTCTCATGTGAGGATCAAGAAAGCCTTCCATTTCCAAGTTTTTCTCAGCTCTTACTCCTTCCCTTTTTTAAAAGGATACTTAGAGTTTACACAGGGGTGTTCCTATGTTACACAGATAGCAAAGCAGGGGTGTCCTGGTTTGACAATGGCCCAACTCCAGGCACCCACAAAAGCTGCTAGCTTATCCTCCCCTGCCACAGCTGAGCAGAGGAGAGAAAAATTAATGAAGGGTTCATGAGTCAAGATAAGGACCATGAGAAAAAACTCCAAGGGCAAAATAGCCTCAGCTTAGAAGTGAGAATAAATTCAGATATACAGATATACAGATAGATATACAGATAAAATTCTTTGCTGTGAGCTGCAGGCACTGGAACAGGTTGCCCAGAGAAGCTGCAGATGACCCATACCTGAAATTATTCAAAGCCAGGTTGGGTCGGGCTCTGAGCAATGCGGTCTAGTGGGAGATGTCCCTGCTTATGGCAGGGAAGTTGGGACTAGGTGATCTTTAATGTCCCTTCTAAGCCAAACCATTCAATGATTCAATGATTCTATGATAATGTGGCAGATATAAAAGCCAGCTGAAATGTCCACTGCACAACAATGCAGAGACTTTTATTTACCACCCGTGAATTCAGTTTCACAAAGGGAACTGTGAAGAGAACAGCACTCTTTATTGCCTATATAAAAGTATATTTCTAACTCTTCAAATTGAGTTAGATGAAATTCCTCTTCATCTGCCAACCAGGGAAGTGAATTGCTAAAACTAATGCACTACCTCCAGCAACACTCTCTTGGACAAGGGATTAAATGGAGCAAGGATGGTAGAAGGGCAGGAGAAACAGTGAAACTGTATCTGCCTTTAAAAGGAAAACAGCTAAATAAATAAAGTTACATCTGACTTTGATCAATGAAAAAGGCTACAATACAAAAAAGGAGGGATTTGGCTGTGGTTTTTTAAGTGCTTCATTCTCATTCATTCCTTCCACACAGTGTGGGAGTACCCTGGAGAGGAAACAAATTTGCTTGCGAGAAAGAAGCATGAAACAGGATAAAACACGGAGAAGTTCTGCTGCTTGCTCTTGAGGGGTTGTGGTGCATGCAGAGGAACTGTTGAGAGCAGGATGAAATAGGCAGGTCTCAGAGGAGAAGGGAAAGGCACTTTCTATCCTCTGGAACTGGCTAAGCACTTTGCTGCAAGCCAGAAAGCCTCTGAGCTGTCACGAGCCATGCCTAGATGCAAGATGTTTCTTCTAAAGAGACACAGTGAATTCAAAAAAGTACATGTGAACCCCTTCTATTTCTAGTCTGTTGCAGCACATGAACTAGACTTTCACACACTTATTGAGAATGCTACCTTACATTCTAATAATACTGCTTCTGCACAATACTGGTTTCATTTAAAATCTTTTTGGTCTCCATCAGGTTGCTCCATACAAAAAATAGTTTGGGCATAGCTGACTGGGACTCACAGCAGACTTGGACAGCCATAACATTCAACTCGTGGGAAGACAGGGTTGAATGTAAATGCCAGCTTCAATTTATATAAGGGCATATATTATGTTGAAAATGGGCCATGGCTGCAGGAGAAAGAACTGGAATATTTCCAGTACATGTCTGTAGTCACTAGAATGGAGTCCAATTCCACAATCCCATGGTGATTACCTGAGAAGGATCACCAAGTCCAACTCTCAGCCTTACATAGGACACCACAAAGAATCACACCATGTGCCTGAGACCAAATTCCTTAGGGAACTTGTTCCTGTTTCTCAATTTTAGAAGAATCTCTTAGTCAAAAAACCCACTCAGGTTTAAAAGATCCAAACCATTTCTGCAAGTCTTTTGTAAAGAAAACTCTAGGCTAAGTTCTTCCCTGCATTTGCAACAATCATTCACCTTGCAGGCACTTCTGGAATACTAAAAAGAACCACAGATGTTAATCTGCTTGTTAATTACAGCAGTTTTAATCCTGAGTAACAAGAATGTGTTTTTTCTGAAAAAAACTATACATTCTACTGTTGTAGAATGCTAAGGCCTATCATGCAATCACCCAATTGTGCTCTTCTTAAGACAGTCAATAATCTCTTCTCAGATCTTTTCCCCTAATGTCTTGTTCAATTATTAAATACATGTATCATACTCCTAACTTATGTAATTACAAGGTGGGAACATCATCTGGCCTAAGTCAGGACCATGGTTTCTTCACATCGTATTTGATGAACTGATGCTTGAAGGACAGAGAAAACTTCTTTAACCAGTTTCTTTGACTTTAAGAGTAGCAAAAGCTGTAAGATTTTCACAGGCTCTTGTATTACAAGAGAAAGAAATATGCAAGTAGCTAGCTTAGTTTCTAGCCATTTTAGTTAAAAAATAAAATGGGTAAGATCTTGCTAGATGTAGTGATGATATTAACATGGTAATTAAGAGTTTGTACAGTGCATCCCCTTCTAAGAAAAATAAATGTCTTCTAAATTATTACATATGCTCATGATTGCCCCTTGATGCATTTGCATGCCAAAACTATTTTAGTCATGGTGCAAACAAAGTTGTCATTTTGCTATTTTAATATCGTGGCATTGTGTTTCCACAGAACATTCACCACTTTTGTCTCCAGATTTTCCATTTCCACCTTCTGACTGGAAACAAATTGGTTTCTCTAACTTCTGGTTACATGGCAATATATTATAGAGAAAATAAAATTGAACATAAATTAGGTTTTTATTTTTCTAAGGGCATTCTCCTTAGGTATGTGCAGCTTGAATATGCTTATTGAAGAGGAAAAAAATTTTTTTTTGAAAACAGTTCCCTTTTGACATGCTTTTCTTCCAGCAAATTCGGACTCACAGAGAAGTCAATGAACAGATTCTAGTAGAGCAAAAATGTCAGATTTATGTTCCTGGCCCTTTTTGTTAAAAAACTGCTCAATTTTTCAACATGAATGCAGCTGAGAAAACTAGAAAATTTTCAGGTGTATGGGGTTGACTGCCATTCACTAGACTTTAAACTATGTAGATGGTAAAACAGTGACAATTTAAAAGCCTCTGTCTAAAAACACAACTTGATAACCACAGTTCAAAGAAACCAAACCAGTTTTCTTCTTCATGTCTCCACTTCTTCCCAGCACTGCTTCTGCATGTTAGAAGTTTTTTATATGCTGCACATCTCCGCAAGCATAAAAATTAACTTGTGTGCTGACAGAAAAAAACAAAAATAGTAAGTCAGGTAGAGCAACTGGAACAGTCTAGCATGTAGGGCAACTCCCAGTGTACACCTACGTAAGCATGGCACTCATCATATATAATTTGTAATAGGTAAATGCAAAATGGTGGTTTAGCAGATCCTGAAAGCAGCCCATATTGAAGATAGGGTAAATAATCTAAAATATTAATCATACCCTTCAAAATGTAGCTTGACAAGCAGTTTTAACACTCTTCAAAATTATATATAAATTATTCTTTTTTACTGGAAATTTAAGCTATATATAAATAACATCTTTAAGTATCTCAGTAAATTTCATTGTTAAGTAATCAAAGTGGTGTGCTGCTACTGGAGATGAGAATCATTGTGAAGAGAACATAAGACTCAACATGTATCTGCAAGTTAGTCAATCTGTGTGTGGGAGGAAGCCAAAGAAATTTATTCAGGATCCTGCTTTAGTTCAGAGAACTAGTGTGAATTATACCAGAAAGAAAAAATCAGCCTGGATAAAGAATGTCAGCAGCTGTCTCAGATAATAATAGAGAGATTTAGGCGTTTTTAGAAACTGTCTTTGGAAGACAGGTATACAAATGCCATTTCCACATTTCACTGGGGTTCCTTGTTTGTTTTTGTTTTGCTTTGTTTTGTTTTAATGTAGACACAAGTTTTGATACTCTTTTTGCAAGCAAAAATATACCTTTCTTAAAATAATGTCATTCAGAAGTATGATGAGAAACACTGTAATTTGAAGATTTACCCTGGACAAATCCTCATCTTTTTTGCCTTTTTCTCCTCACCTAGTAACTGGATACTTCAGTTATATTTCCCTTGACCCCAGAAACAGACAATTGTCATGTTACAGGAAACAGAAAATATTGAGTTTCAAAGGACTGAAAAAAAAGTTTCAGGAAAGAACTAGGACCACTTAAAGATGAGGTAAAGTTACAGAGGGAAAAATCAAGGACTCAAGGTTAAAAACTGAGTGAATTTCCAAATCACCCACATTTGCTGCAGAATCATATTCAAGATGCCACTTTGTAAAGCAGTGAGTGGTGATGCTGCGATAATATCTCTGCATAGGGCTTCGTGCAGGGTTCTCTGGTTTATCTTTCTTCCCATGGTAATGGATCAATAATGGAAGACAGTAATGAAGAACTCTACAAATAAATGCAGGATCTGGACAGAAAATTTGCAATCTAGTCAACATCAAAATCAGTATATAAACTACATGTTACTGAACTAGTTTAAGGGTTAAACATAAGAGCCTAAGGAGGCTACAACCGTTAAAATATTAGATGGATCATTTCATGTATAAATTAACAATTTTTTTCTTTGACAGATACCCAAAATCCTTGTGAGGGAAAAAATCTATTTTTTTCAAAAATTTCATAAAATAAATATAATTGATGGTCATAATTTGAAAGATGTACTTTAAAAAAAATATAACATTATCCTCTAGCTATTTATAGAAATATATTAGTCTATGTTGAACAGAGTCCCTACCTCATTAAAATCTATTAATCTTAAAACCTATTTACTATTCTAGTCAACAAGGATATGGAAATACTTAAAAAAAAAAGATGGCATATTTCATAAATTCTTTAGTCCTAGATAGTGTGCAGTCAAAATCTGTCAATCTTGAATGCACACTTTGATTATTTGAGAAACTGAGTGGTCAAATAGATACAAAGTAATAATACTACCAGTATACACGAAAATAGCTGTCACTTCTGTAGTGGCTTTCTAATGCTCAGAATATTTAATAATTTCACATGCCAGTTTTTTAAAACAATTTAGGATAGAAAGGTACTAATTCAATTTTAACTCAAAGGAAAATTAGGTAGACTGTTTATTGAGGTGTCATCATGGCAGAGTTTCTCTCCAGTACTTCCCCTAAAATCTGGAGTCTGGAGTTAATGGGATATGATGGGAAATGGCCACAGCACAGTAAGAGGAAAAGTTTATACAAGAAATGTTGTATTTTCTAATGCACAAGACAGCTCCTATGACCTGAAATATATCACTGCTAGAACATCAGCTCAAACCTGATAGACACGTATAATTTTTGTTTACTGCCATTGAATATTAATGCACACTAATCCATTCTTCCAAGTTTAAAAACTTTCAAGTCTAAATGCATCAGCAATAAAATGCATCAGCAATTCTCTGACTAATCTTGACTGCTGTTCCTGATCAGAGTTTCACTATCAATGTTTAAACATTCAGATAATGATACTATTATGCTTTTCTATGGCACAGAAAGAGTGATAAAGAACTCATGACTTTATCTCAGAGTGCTCAAATGGTCGTGGTTTAGAAAGGACAAAGCAGGTAAGAGGCAGAGCACACAGTAAAGTCAAATTGCAATGACCCAAAGGGTCTATTTAATGCATTTATATAAATGACTATGCTTGCAAACAAAGGAGTCATATAAATATAACATTTTACCAGGAGGGTGAAAAGATGGTTGGTCTTGAAAAATAGAGTCATACATAATAGAGATTTGAGAAAGTATCCTCAGCCTGATCTCTTGTCTTTTCCAGACCTCTCTGGCTTAAAGTGCTGAAGATTCAGTCTTCAGCTTCAGTAATAGCATATTGTTGGCCTCTTTTCTGGAAAGCAAATAATCCCCATAATGTCTTTGGTTCTAGAAAACATGAATGCAGCAAAGTTTGAAAATATCATGTAAATTACATAGCAATTGGTGTCTCACTCCTTTTGGCAATGAACTCCATTGAAATCTCCTAAAGTGTATGCATGTCTACTCTAAAACCCACAGAAGTATTTCTGAAACGCTCCCCTCCAAAGCTGCAGAGTAGTTTGGTGTGACCTAAATTACTTCTTTAGAGTGCATTGCTCTTTCACTTTAATTACATGAATAATTGGTGATTCTCTGTGAGGGGCTTCCCCATGGAAAATAAAACCTTTTATCTGAGCAACTGATATCACTGGGAAAAAAAGGGGCAAACTTTCATATGTCCTAGTCCTTTAAGATTTTAATTTGGTAGTGTTCATATCAGTGTCAGCTGTAACTAGAATTCCAAAACCAAATTAATATACTTTCATAACAGAACTGGTAAATTGAATCTTCATTGGTTTTATTAGGCTATATACACAGAACATTTAAGTTAAAACATCTTCCTGAAAACATCAACAATTCTTGCTTTTAAGTTGGGAAGATTTGGACATATAACATCACATCATCCCTTCCTTTCCTGTTCTGCAGTCAGATCTAAATGGCATCAGTAGAGCCTAGAGAAACACCCCTGGTGAAGAACAGGGTGAATTTATGTTCACATTCCATCATGTTGGAACACTTATTACATGAAACACTAATATTCATAATTTCATCAATTAGAATAATGACATTTCAAGAGATAAAACAATTCATTCAACCACAAGACAGTTGGATAAAACTTCTAACCTTAGAAATATTCAATACATCATATCTATTAATGAATTATATTATTAAAAGCAGTAAATTTCATTACTTATATCAGCACTTGGAACTTTATTTCACTTGCTTGCTAGCAGAGGCTGCAAAGCAGATGGCTCATCTACTCAGTGCACCTGGACAAATCCAAGTATAGCATCTTTCTATATCACTTGTCTGTTTGTGAGTAACCAAAAAGTTCTGCGTCAGAAGCACCAATTAAATTTCTGGTATGTCTTCTTTTCCTTCAATTCCTCTTCAATTCCATTACTATCTTTTACTAGTTTATTCATTTTTTCCTCCATCTTACAAGGAACTGAGATAATTTCGAAGAAGTTGTCAGTGACAACTGCTGACCTCGCTGAAGGATTTGGCCCAGTACTGCTTGCATGTGGTAGTTCAGTTGGAAATGCAGTGCTCAGCAGAAACAAAAGCCAGAAAAACTTGCACATGATGATTTGGCAGTGTATTGGGAAAATAAAATTAACATTCTCTTAGATATGTTCTTCTTACTTGTGCTGATTTGCTTTTTTTGGTGTAAGTATACACAGAACACTCTTATGCCAGCAAATAGGGATTTATAATAAGTACAAATGAAATAACCCCGAAGGTATTGCTGGGGCTACCAATACTAGTGCTACAGCTGGTAGTGTAACTCTTCCATTGATCAGGCCAAGCCAAAGATCTCATTATTTTCAAATCAGCATGCACTATTATTGATAGTTTTCATTATAGAATATTGTAAACTGAGAATGTGTCATGCAGCCAGATGAGAAAAAGTTACTTTCTATCTCCCCACTCACTCCACCACGCCCTCCCAAAAAAAGGCATATTTTTTGTAAAATATCTGAACTCAAATTATTAAGTGGTTCACATTCAACATTTCAGATCCTGTGTTTAAGCATTTCACTCTAGTATTAGGTTTCTAGTCCCAGCCTTATTAGAATGAAGGATTTATTAATGAGCGCCCTGGACAAGGACTGAAATGACAGCAGTCTGTGGAGGGATTTCTAGTGCTTTTGGGCTGGAAGAGAACTCTCTACACACTTGCATTGTGTAAAAACCACTATACCTGCGCATAGGAAAATTCTGCTTTTTATATTACTGGAACAAGCCATTGAAAAAGTACAAAATTCAGCAAACAGTCCACAGATAGACAAAAGAGATGTAATGTTATTACTCTGTCTTTGGAAGCACAGCATCTGCATGAATGAGAGCTTATATGAAGTGTTTCTCAATTCCAGCTTAGATTCAGCAGCTTGTCATATATCCTTTCTTTTCTAGATTAAAAAGCTTTTGCAGTTGGAAATAGAGCACCACCCACCAAATTCTTGAAAAAAACAGAATGAAGTGCTGGTTTTCAAAAAATTTTTATTAGCAGCAGTCATGATGGCTGCCTCTGTTGCGGTGTGTTTTATTCCCAGTGGCTTGTTCCGTTGGTTCAGTCCAAGTTGTATCCTCCCATCTGGCTGGTCTTACCCTAGACCTGCCCCTTGATACAGAATTCCATGCCCCTCCTCCTGCTGAGCTCTCCTGTTCCTCAAAGCCCCACTGGTTTGATCGAACTGTTCCCTTCCTATGTGGACACTATGTGCCTCCTCATTTGTTGAAGTATTGTAAACCCCGCCTTGTGCTCCTCCCCAGTCTTCTCCCTGTTGGTCAAAAATCTGTACCCTCCTCTAGAGCCTCCCCTATATAAAAGTCCCTGCACACCAGGATTTGGGGTCTTTCATCCCTGGTCTCTCCTTGGAACTAAACCTCCTTGGAACTAAACCTCCTTGGAAACCATATGAAAGACCTCTCCCTCATCCTTGGCTTCTGCCTGTGCCTCAGTACATCATGGTGCCATAGAGCCTTTGCCTAGCTGTGTCTCAGATCACTTCTGACAACAGCCCACTCTCAATGGGTTGTTGGGACCTAGCAGGAGAATTCGGCACTGCGTTATGCCTCCAAAAGATACCTGAATTTCCCAGTTTAGAAAGAATATTACTAGCCTATGGAAAAATTTTAAATTCAAGTAAAGGCAGGATAAATACTAACCAGAGCAAGGGAAATTTAACATACAGGCTTAAAGTTCAGAGATAGAGGGAAGAATTAGACAAGTGGGAGTCAGTGAAATGAGTAATGGGATTTTTCACTGTTTTAATCATTATATAATTTCTCAAGTATTTGAGATAATGATCACAGCTATACTATGAATGATTGCCTGTTATATGCAAGGTGCTTATAAACTGTCCAGGGACAGCTGCCTGACAGATTTGAAGGTCTTCCTTTTGCACAGTTGGGCTGATTAATAGTATTCTGAAGGCACCTGGTCATGGATTATCAGAGATTAAATGCTGATAGCAGTCTCTCTCCTGTTTATATAATTTACAATTTAATTAGTCACTTCCCTTCTTCTGTGAGTTATATCTAACATTATCCTTAAGAATGAACACCTAGCAGTAGTTCTGAATCCCTACATCTCTTCTAGATGCTGTCTTTCTTCTCTAATGTGATAAAGTAGAAAAACCTGTAACCCTAAATATAAATTCAGATTCTGGATTTGCCCTTTAGGCTCTGCAGAATGTCCTTACCAGGAAGTTCAAACAGGGACTTATAGCTTCAATTTTTGCCCTTTGGAGCTGTAATGGTGGCAATAGCAAACAAGGCAACAAATACTATTTGCAATGTGAATTTGTGTTTATGCAAGTTTATCTGGGCTCAGGGGATGTGATACAAGGATACAAAGCATTATCCAGGGAATTAGAGAGTATGACCCGTGCATCTTTGTATGGGTCCTGGGTTAAGGCACTTCACTAGGCTGCACTGCTCTAATTCAGTACCTATTAACTGTGAAAACATATCCTTTTCATCTAGGCAAAGTATTTTCAACATAGAGGTGACTTTATCCGTGTTCATGCCACAAAATGACAACTACTTCGGCTGAGTTTAAGTGAAATCCATGGAGCATAAACTGTGTCCCTAGGCCAGACATGCTGAAATTGCCCTGAAACATTGAAGAAGAGTGCTCATATTTTAGTAAGAATATTGAAAGAGGGAATATCCTTTCAAGATATCTGAAATCTTTTGAGAAAGATACTAAAATAGTACTATTAATTTTTTGTTCTCAAATGTAAGCAATATAAAGGTTTCTGTAGGTTATGGAGTATGTATTAAGCACTTCTTTCTGAAATCCTACAGAAGAGGAACAGCAAATATTCCCAGAGGTAGTGAAAGTAGTGAACACTTAACTGGACTACGTAAGTAACACTCACTTACTTACTATGTGAGTAACACTCACTAATTTAATAAAAGACAACACTCTGAGAATTAAATGGAGTAAAAATTCCTAAGGAAATTTCTGAAGAAGAGTTATGTCCTTTATCAAAATATAAAGACAACAGTTCTTTTTCCAGCCCAGAGGTGACTTTTTAAAATATCTGGAAAAGAGCATCACAGTATCAAAGTCTATTTTATGCACACTTACCCTGATTCTCCTCTGGCCAGCTAGGGATGTTGCTAGCCCATGTCTTACCTACATGAATTTTGTTGATTGCTTCAGCAGGGGCACATACAGGGATGACATTTTCTTCCCTTCTGCCACAGTCTTTTAAAACTAAGACTAGTTTGCTACTCATGACAGCGATGGGTTTTTCTCCTACACTTCTGAGTGCAAGCACCCCAATGCAGCTTAATAAACCCATGAGTTACACATATGGCATTTCCATGTGACCAAAGGCCACATGTACACTCAGAGAAAGGGCAAAACAGAAACTGCAATGGGGAAATTAGATCAAAAGGTGCATATACTTTGGGATCTCTAGGCCTGAGGGTAGTAATTAGGCTAATGGCCAAATTCTCAATGAAAAAAACAAGAGGATCATAATATTCATAAATTCAGAATCTAATTTGACAGAAAATAAAACACAGAAACGTGAGTTGTAAGTGTAAATAATTTCTTATGAGGTTGCATAAAGCCAGTTGTTGGTAAAATGAGATTTTTATTATAAATGAAGAAGCGTATCTTTGTTACTTGATAATTCAGCAACTCCCTTTTTCATTAAATGGAGCTGTACTAACCAGGAATTAGTCTGACAAAGTGCACATACACACTAATTTCCAAATCTGGAAAATTATCAAATTTAAATTTAAAGAATTTAAAGAATTTAAAGAAGGATGACTAAGGATAGATATTTCTGACAGTGTTAGAAAAAGGAGTGCGAAAGAGCATGCAAGTGTGTGTGAGAGACCATTTCACTTTCTCATACAAGTAAAATGAGGAGGATTGAGCCTGTCCTTAAGTTTAATGATGAACAGAACCCCAGTGTTAGGTTTTGACCTGCTTGCTTTCCTTTCTTTCTTCTTTTCCTCTACTTCTCTCTCCTGTGGCTGGGTGCAGACACCATACTTACATTTAAAGCTTACACTGATTGTTGCGGAAGGTTTTAAGATCTACCTGTGTTGACAAAAAGAGGTTCTTAACCCAGAACCC
This sequence comes from Hylia prasina, assembly GCA_013397195.1. Lineage (NCBI taxonomy): Eukaryota > Metazoa > Chordata > Aves > Passeriformes > Sylviidae > Hylia > Hylia prasina. The sequence continues at coordinate 34,459 of VYXD01009302.1, read as the reverse complement.
CATTTGGAGTAGTATCAGCAAAGACTAGAGAGTTGCTGTTAGTCCTGGCCTTTCAGGGGAGGAGTGGGAGGCTTTTTTGTGCTGGGAATAAAATAAAAGGTGCTTGGCAGCCATTAGCTTGGAAATCCCACCCAGAGCAGGATTTTCCAAATATGAGAGATGTTCATGGTAGGAGATGGATGTATCATGTCTGGAAGCAGATTACAGGACCATATATTGTCACCCTGCAGTCATCAAAATATTGTGATCCCTGAATTATCATGGGAGGCTCCATTTAGCATAGAAGAATTTGAGATTGAAAATCATGTACATCTGATCATTATTGCTACCAGCTCCTGCCCAGGTCACCCTCAGGCATGCTGGGCAAACCCTCCTTTTAGTCCTTGTAGCTTTGGATACACCTCTGCCGGCGAAGTTATGAGTTGGTGTATCACTGGACACAAGTGGGAAATTCTGCCTTTTAGGCATGACAACTCAACCATTTTCTCATCAAGTCCAATTGACATCCTTTACAAGGCTTTGGTTATCCCTGCAACTTTTTGGTTACAAGTTCAGTCACAGTTGTGTAAAAAGAACTTTTTGTTTTCTCTTTGGTGATTGACCACTGATTCAAGTTCTTTTAGAAACCACTCCATGATGAAAACTAAATCCTTTTGGAAAACTGGCCTCTTTCTCTTGGATTATTTCTTGGGACAACTCCAAAACAGCAGACCATATAGGGCTGAGGGGAGATGATCTAGGGGTGAAAAATGGTGTCTGGAAGAACTTCAAGAAGTGATTCTTTAATTGTCAATAGGTGCAGAAATACCACCCACTAATGTGGGCTACTTCTGTATTATTAGACGTTGGCAAGGGATAGTACAACTCTGTAATCTTTGTTTCACCCATTTCTGTGTCCTGATAAAAATAACGACTGCTACATGGAAAGTTGTTCTGAACTGTGAAGTCTGTGCTTAAATGTTTCTTGGAGTTCAGTGATAAGAAAGACGGATCTTTCTTATTATATTTCCAGTCTTGAGCACTGAAGTAAACACAAAAGTTGAAATTTACAAGAGAAGCCATCAGCAATTCCCAAAGAATTTCAGACTCTCTCTGGGTAACAGTAAGCAGGGTAAAACAAGTAAATTTTAAACTCTAGTCTCTGTTCATTCCTTCTTTATGCATCTGATATAGTAGCTCTGCAAGCACATGAGGTTGGATTGCTCTATGTACATAGAGTAATATTGTCCTTAATTTACCAGGATTATACCAGGGATGGCTTTCCTGCCAAGTCAAAGGATCACTACATTATAAAGCATAAATTCTATCAAATCTTCTCCTGCAATCTCATTCACAGGCAGTGGTGAATGTGCTTTAAAGCACTAATGAAAAAAGAGAGCATAATTCCAGCAGATGGAGTGGAATATTAAAGATATTATACCTAGAAAGTGGTATCCAGTTCTAATTATTTGCACTCACAAAAGACCAGGAAAAAATCAGAAAGGTGCAGAAAATTATGATTAGACTAATCAGAGGTCTGAGAGAAAAATTGCATAAAGTTAAAGAAACAATTGTAATAAAGAACATGAGATTACTGAGAATTGGGATGCCCCAAAATACCTCCTGATTCAATCATTACAGTTTTTGATCCTTTAATTCTTACCTCTTTTCCAGCCTATAGAGACAAAGCAGATATTTTTAGTTTGGTCTGCCAGATACCTGGTCTTTTTAGAGGAACTCAAGTGAATGACTGTGAAGAAGGAAGCATTATAAGGCATATTTCATACATGAGGTCTGCCCAAATATATCAAACATTAAATGTTTTAGAATTTTTTTAGTCTTGGTATGCTATGATCTTTAATAACTTCTTGGACAATGATTTCCATAGTCTGACAGCACAGTAAATGAAAAAGAGCTTTTTGGATATTATTTAGCAGTTTGCTACAGTTAAATATCTTGAAAGATTCTCTGTATTACAAAGACAGGGGAGTAGACACTCAACACTAAATCATCCTCCTATTCAAATCATCTTCCTATTCATTATTTTCCATACTCTGCTTTCCTAAACTGCCCATATTCCACTGTTTTACTCGAGCAAAATATTGAACAAGCAAACCAGTCTATGGATGAAAACATGTCCAGGTCCACATCAAACTGTTCACTTGCAAAAATTGCTGAATTCTTTGTTCTGTGCATGCATTGTTACTTCATATTCACTCAGTGTTCCATCTGACTGATCTAATCAGTCATTGATTTTTTCATTGCAAAATGGAAAAAGTCTTGAGTTTGTCAAAAGTGTATGAAATACAAGACATGGAGCATTTTGTAAAATATTCTATATTAAGAATAAGCATAGTTTCTCATGTATTGAATCATTTAAGCCTCCATCTTTTTTTCAAAGGTCTGAAACTAAAGCCCTTTAATTCTGCTACCTGATCATTCTGCCACCTGATCATTCTGCCACTAAATTGTGTCTGCATTCATGTCTTCAGGTAGGGCTTCAGAATTTCTAGAAGCATCTCTTTTAGAAATTCCTGTTGAAAATACTTTATTTCTACTTCAAAAACATACAGTTGCATATTTGTTTCCTTTCAGTTCAATCTTTGGTTTCCCCTAAAAACAAAACATATTGCAANAAACCAGCATGTAATTCTGAATAGCAGGTATTCCCTGAACACCTACATAACTAATAAGTAAATAAGAATGGGTGCTTTTCTGTACTCTTTGCTTATTTCACACTTCCTTTATTTGCTTTGATATTTTTCATGTTCCTTCAGAAGTAATAGTTTGTAATTACTCTGTGTTACTGAAGGCAAATTAAGGCATGATTAAGGCAAAGAACTATTGATTTCCCAATCAGACATGCCAGATTTGCAGGGTGCTTTGAACTCAGAATGTATTACAGAGATCTGTCATTTAGGCTCCTGCATGTCATTTTACTTCTGATCAGCTTTACACAGTCCTGTAGACTTTTTGCCCCAGGACCAGTTGATTTTCTGACTCTGGAATAGCCAAACACATAGTACTCATATGTTTCAATACCCTGGGGAAATCCACTAGTCAGTGGCTACTGAAATCACCACGCCTCAAATTCAATTCTCAACCATTCTTTCATATAGCTATTAGTTCTTCATTTTGATCCACATTCCTTTTTGCACCAAGATATCTGGTGAGGGAACTGATGCTTCCATTATTTGCAATACACTGGAGGTTTGTTTCATTTAGAATCATCATTTGGTATAAAAGTCCTTCCTGAATTGAGGGGCCCAGAACTGGATATAGAGCTCAAGCTGTGGCCTCGCCAGGGCCGTGTACAACAGAAGAATCACTTCCCTGGTCCTGCTGGCCACATAATTTCACATGTCATTGGCCACCATGTCATTGACCTTCTTAGCTACCTGGGCACACACCAGCTCAAGGTCAGCTGCTGCTGACCAGTCCCCCAGTCCCCACTCTTCTGCTGGACCACTTTCCAGACACTCTGTCCCCAGCCCTTATCTCTGCACAGGGTTTTTGTGACCCAAGGGCAGGAGCCATCACCTGGCCTTACTGAACCTCATACCTGGCCTTGCCCTGTCCAGCATGTCCAGACCCCTCAGCAGACCCTTTCTGCCCTCCAGCAGATCTGTACTCTCCCCCAGTTTGGTGTCATCCGCAAGTTTGTTAATGGTAGACTCAGTCCCCTCATTCAGATCATGAATAAAGACATTAAACATGACTGGGCCCGACACAGATCCCTGGGGAATACCATGAGTGACCAACCACCAACTGGATGCAGCACCATTCATCTCCACTATCTGGACCAAGCTGTGCAGCCAGTTCTTAAGCCAGTGAAGGGTGCAACAGTTCAAGCCATGGGTTGCCAGCTTTTCCAGGAGAATGCTGTCAGGAGATGGTGTCAAAGGCTTAGCTAAAGTCAAGGTAGACAACATCCAAAGCCTTTCCCACATTCACTAGGCAGGTCACCTAGTTGTAAAAGGAGTTGGACTTGGTGATAGTTGTGGGTCCCTTCCAACTCATAATGTTCTGTGAAATAATAATTTTTTTAAAAAGTAAAGGGAGATCAGGGAGTTTGTCAGGCAGGACCTGCTCTTCCAAAATACTGTTGGCAGGCCCTGATCCACTGGTTGTCATGTGCCACGTGACCACACTCAAGATGATCTGCTCCAAAACCTTTTCAGGCACCAAGGTCAAGCTGAGATGCCTGTAGTTCCCTGGATCCTCCTTGTGGCCCTTCTTGTGGATTTGTGTCACATTGGCCAACCAACCCTATCATCTGAGACCTTCCCAGTTACCCAGGAATATGATGGAGAGTGGTTTAGTGAACCAAAAGTCTTGCACTGTATTGCAACTTAGAGATAATGCTACCAGGTAAGCATTGCTTCCATTACTTCTCTTTGATCTCATAACTGAGTCCTTTCAATACAGTCATGTTAATTTGCTTTTACTCTCAATTATGAGTTAAAGCAGGCACAATACAGAAAAAAACTACAGCTGATCTCCTGGATAAGGTAAACCACTGAGGGCAAACTATGTTCCAAAATCCCACAGAGTGGGAATAATAAATAGCAGAGTAAAAGGTACTAAGTTAAATTTAAACCCTAATACTACAGACATCATACCCACATCAGAATGGCTTTGATTTATTTTTACAGCAATGCCACTTATTTTTCTGTGTCATAGAAAAACTGAATTCTTTACCAAATGGTACATTCACAGGGAATTTGCAACATCAGAATGAATCTCCCAGAGAGTAATTTGGAAAATATCCATGAAGAACCTTCCCTCTTGCATTTCTGTCGCTGTTTAAATATTCTTTTTCTGTTTAATTCCATTATGGATGTTTTCCAAATTCAGAAGACTGGCTGTGAGATGTGTGTATAATCCTTCTAATTTGAACCACAGTACATGTGATTTTGGATGCTTAGAGATAGTAAAGATGGAAAGCCAAAATAGAAAAAACAAAACAAAACAAAACAAACAAAAAAACCCCAAACAAACAAACAAACAAAAAAAACCAAACAAAAAACAAACAAAAACAAACAAAAAGAAAAAACAAAACAAAACAAAACAAACAAAAAAACCCCAAAGAAAACCACAAAAAAAAAAAACAACACCAAAAACCAAAAACAAACAAACAAAAAACCCCAAACAAACAAACAAAATAAATAAGTACAGGTTTATACAAAGTTTGTACTAAGTAGATGTTTGGCAATCACAAACTGGGCCTAAAACTGAAGAGAAGTCTTGTCTAGTCCTAATTCCTTGGGCTAAGAGGCACAGCCATCAGGCTAATCTCAGAGGTTATTTCTCATCCTTCACTAGTCCTTTTCTGGCCAGCTGACATCACAGTCAGGCACAGGAAAGAGATGTGAGGTATAAGATGCAAGTTCTCCAAGCCTAGTGCCATGGTTTTGCAGGAGCAACAGCATCAGTGGCAACAACATCCCCAACATTGTAGCAACACCAGGGTACTTACCTGATTCACTTGATCAATATGCACAGATCAGGACAGATCCCTTCACAAAACAGATCCCTTCACAAAACAACCCTTTCAAAACCTTTACCAAAACTGCCCTCACCAGGTTTTCTGTCCCCATGCTGCAGGAGATTGTTTGCATTTTCCCACTGACCACTGGGATGCTGTGCACACTCTTACACCTCTTGCACAAGGCACAGAAAATTGTATCTCACCCATCATCCACAACATAAAATATGCTCAGTGAGGGTATAACAGAAACAGCTAAGGAGTCAATCATCTCTGATTTTCAGAGCTCTTTCATCAAGTGATATATTTACTAGAAGGAAAAAAAATAGATTCATCTGCACGGCAAAAACATAATGCACCAAGAAATCATTCACTCTCTGGAAAACCATGCCTATTGTTTTCATATTGCCTTTGACATTCACTCTTGGATTAGATGCTAGAATACTTAAGAAAGTTTAACTTACGCTAAGCTTTCCTCACAGTTTCACAGTGTTAAACTGTGTGGCAATACACAGCATGGCACAAGACCGGGTTTCTGCTCATCAGAGTTCAGCCCAGTCCCTTGCTTCCATTGGTCCAAACTAAAAAGTAAAGGACATGCATCTGTCTATCACCTGAAATACAACCATCATGTGCTTACCAATTAATTTGCATTTAATTCTAGAGTTTTAGCAGCAAACCTAAGTTCTCTCTACAGTAGTATTCCTGACTGTATTAGTGCCTTTGCTGCAAAGAGATTTTTCAGTAGAGTCAGATTTTCTCATCATGTATGATGGAACTCAGTGTGAACGACACACAAAATTATATAGCATTTGTTTGAAAACCTAGGTCTGAACTCATGGACACTTGTATGCATTTTTATGGGGTAGAATGACCTGGAAACCTTAAATGAGCATTTATCCTCATTGCATGGCTTCTGACTAGACTAGGGGTTTTTTGGTTTTGTTCGTTTGTTTTTGTGTATTTGGGGCTTTGTCAAAAACATTGGTGTGTAGCCCTGGTTTCATGCTTGAGTTGTTTGGTTCTTCTGAAATTCTTTCCCAGGTAAGTTTGGTAAACATGAAGAATGTTTTTGCAACTGTACCTATGTGATTCATTCCTTCTGATAGGAGGGACTTCTTGTGTCCCTCTGGTTTGACCAATGTGATTGAAGAGGTTTGCCTTTGTTTCACCAATCAAATTGGTCTGTGTAAAATAGTATATAAGGAAGACGCATCTCTAAATCAATAGTCACTTTATAGCCTTCTGAATCTCTGTGTCTGTGTCGTTTGTGGTGTAAAACAGCGACATTGGTGCACACAATGTCAGTGAGTGCTGTCTGAAATTAGAGGGCTAGCGTACCCAGTCACCGTTGCTCACTTGCGCTCACTGTGATGCCAGTGAAGATTGGTCTTTCCTTACAGTCACTGGTGGGTGGTGAGGGGTGGCGGAACACACAGACAAATCAGGTACCCCAAGAGCACAAGAAGTATCTGGAAAACACTATCCACACAGTTTTGTAAGGCATCATATTCCTGTAAGAGGTGGCAGATCAGATGTGTTTGTCTGTTCAGTCACAACTCACTGATGGTATTCCTCCAAGTGAGGAGGAATGTGATGCATCCCTCCAGGCCAGGGAGGAAGGCTGCTGGTTTCTTGCCTGGTTGCAGTGTCCTAGGAGGGGTGAAAGGTTTGGCATGGGGAATATTGTGCACTCCCTTAGGAATGCTTACTGTAACTAACAGGTCTGGGAGAAGCTCAGTGAGAGCCTCTCCCCTTTGGAGATCTGCTTGGTCTAAGTTCAGCCACAGTTGCTGACACCATGTTTTCTTTGTCAGTTAACCAGATTATTATCCTTTACCAAGTCCGTTTAACAATGTAGGACAACTACAAAAAACCTGTGATTTAAAGGTCAGTCTTTTCCTTCTCTTGGACTTCACTTACAGGTTAGTCTAGTATTTCCTGTTTGGTCTCAAGTTACTCCACAGAGATCTAGTATAGACATATCACACACCCTTGCAGAGCTTTGCTTGTCCTCTCCATGCCAGTACAGCAATCTGGGTGCCTGGGAAGTTGTGGAAGGTTATGTCACAGCTTCCTTTTTCCTCTGCTATTCAGAGATGTTTTTCTCTTCCATTGCTCAATCTTACTTTGCTTGGAAGGGAAATCCCAGTTTTGGATGAAGCTGGCTTAGACTTCGTTATCACTATTTCAATGCTTGCACCTTTCACAACAGAACTATAAACCTAACTCAACAGATTCACATGAATATCACATTTTTCTGAGCTTTTTGGCCCACCCTCGACTTCAGGCTATCTACTTTTTCCCCAACTCAAAACAGCTGCAGTTTACACAAAGCCATTCCATTGCCGAGTAATGAAAAAAGGCATTCAAACTTCTGTTATTCATGTTATCCCTGGGGCTTCTGTTAAGAGTCATTAGCAGCTACCCAGATTTGCTTTCATAGAACCAGATGCTTTGGTTTCTTTCCTCCTTGCATGAGTATGGTTGCCTCTTTATTCTTTCTGGTGTGATTAAGGGCTCTGAATGGGTCTACACAGAGCTCTTTATAGGGCACTGAGAGAGAGTTAATAGGCTAATAGCCTAGACTGGCTGGCAAACACAAAACCCATCCCCCTGTATGGCAGTCAGCTGCCAGTCTTCAAGGGGCTTTCATGGTGTTCTTTCAACTATGTGTAAATTATCCATTTTGCAAAATGGACTGTGCTCCTGAAGTATTTGGCAGCTTATCATTACCACATAATTTCCTCAAAGAAGAGCTGGCTCACTGTTCCTTTTCATGTCATTAATGAGTTACTTGAGCCAAAAAGCATAGCTTGTGATTCTGATTGCATGAAAAAGGCTTTGAGAAGATTCCTCTGATCATCTCCAATAAGAAAATAGACTGGACTCAAAATGAACTTTGACCTGGAAGGACATCTTCAACATCTGCCACAACTGCATTTCAGGCAGATTTCTGTGGCATGATATATATTGGGCATGAGGTGTCCAATCACGTCTCTTGATGTCCACAAAAGCCTAGATACTGATTTGGGTTGAAGAGAGAACTGTGACTATCATTTTTTTCTCAGCATATTTTCAATTACCCTTCTGAGGTAAGAAAGGTAAATGACAATCAGTCTATTTTGATTGCCAGAGCTTAACTCAGAAAAAAAAAAGAAAAATCCACTGGAGCTCTAGGATGATTAATTCAGGTGAATAATACCAAAATAGTGTAGCAGAAGTATTTGACACTTTGAAGAGTCAATAAGTGATGTTTGATTTCTCTTAAACCCCAGCTTTGTAAAATCTCCATACTTGTCAATATTATGCCACCCCTTCTCCATGAAAGACACATGTATTATGGAGGAAAAACCTGAAAGATGGTCTTAGACAACCACTTTACCTGGAATACCTTAGATTAATTTAAAACCAAAACACAACAGCATTTTAACCACAGAATTAGAGAGAAAACTTGAGACACCACTTGCAATGCACGAAAATTCAAGATATTAAGGAAAGTTAGACATGGCCTAAACTGTGCAAAATTACCAAATTTTTTGAGAAACAACTTGATATTATATTCATTACCCCATCTGATCCACATCCATAGCCTGTTTCTGCAGCTTTGGTACAGAAGCCACTTTTCTAACTGACTATTTTAAACCTTCATTATCTACTTAACCAGAGATGGAGTACATAAAAATTCTGTTCTTTCCTTCTTCATCAAAAGAATACAAAGCAAAAACAGGTGCAGTTGTGCTGGCATTAGGCTGGGTTGAGCTATTTTTTTTTAACTAAGAGTCTGATTTTGAAGGGACAGATCGCTAAAAATTAGTACAAATTAATGACTATTCCATAACATGCATGAGAAGATCCTTTCATATCTAGGTACCCTTTGACTGCTACAAAATCAAAATAGAGTGGCAATGGCAAGTGGCCATGGAGATCAGTGTATTCAAAACCTATGAGAGAAATGATGCTCACTTTTAAAGTTTCAAAGGTTTATTAAACCTTAACAAAATACAACAAAAGAATGAATAAGGAGAAAAAGCAGCACTGGGAGCATGGAACTAAACGGTCATGTGCTCGTCTACAAAATGTGTTTGCCTTTCATACTCTTGGCGTTACATCAGCCAACCATGGCCCCCCCAAAGCCTGTCTGTCAACTTGTCTTCATCAAGAGGAGACTTGGAGACTACTTTCTCACAATTTGATCAGAGGTCAGGTGTTGCCATGCTGCATCTCCTAGTAACAACCTGTCCCTCCCCAAATGCCCCAACTACCAAGGCCATTCCATGACAGCAATACAAGAGGGAGAGGAAAGAGAACTATGAGAGGGCATATCACAACAACATAACTATACATCTATAAAACTTCTCTTAACATACACATAATGTTCATCCCTGAATTGTGAGAGCCAACTATTGCATTGGTCATCTATAACACCTACATGAACAAGCATTTGGGAATTTTGATTCAAAGTAAGAACAGATATCCTTTGGCATTTTAAAGATCAAAACTCTTACAGTATTTCTTGTATAAATACAGGTTGACTTACCTGTTACGACTGAAAAGTTTTTTCTAAACCACCTTGCCATTTGTCTCTCAAGAATATGCATGGGAAAGTGAGATATAGTGTGAGCATTACAATTGCTTTCTTTTTGAATGTTTTGTCATGAAAACAATTTCGTATTTGACCAAGAAACTCACCTGCTCCTGTAATTTGATGTCTTTTCTAGAGTCAGAATCTCTCTAACATCACAAATTCTTTGAGTGGATAAGGATATATTTGGAGTTAAATGTATAAAAGGTGCTTATAGCAATAATCTTAGGCTTGTACAGCTGTGTTGTAATTAGAAATTATTCCATTTGATTTATTGACAAAAGGCTGAACTTGAATCCAGAAAGAAAAAGGACTGGTAGAGGTGATAGCTTGTGTTAGTCTCATCCATATTTTGAGTTTAATCATCCAGATGAAATGGCACTACTTTGTCCTTCTTTTATACTTAACAGTCCCCCATATTTCCTTCTACTTTCCCTTCTCTCCCAGCATTTATCACAAAGGAGGACAAGCCTGTCTCCTCTGAAGAAGACAGTGGTCAAGCCTACCCCTGATGACATAAGGATCTCATCCTCGCTGTTTCATTCTGTTGCACAGAAATCAAGATACAAACCCCAAGCCTTGGTATTTGGACAAATTTCTGACACTTCTGCCTGGGGAGTTTCCAAATTCTTTGATATTCAATCTATGTAATTTTAGTGTGGGGAAAAAATGACAGGGCCAATCAAGTTCTGAATGGTTCCTACTGCTGCCTCCACTAAATTTTCCAAGATTCAAAGATCACCTCTCCTGAGCAGCCCTCTGCTGAAGAGAAAAAGCAGCCATAATGCACACTTGGACACTTTGATGGCATACTACTAATACACAAGGACAAACTACATTTGAGAGGATTACCAGCCTATTGAAGATCAAGTCATACTAAAAACATAAGAACCACTTGGGTAGAAAATATTTGCAATGTCACAGGAGAACTTCTTTGGTTTTGTCAGCTCGGCAAGACTTGTGATGTTTAGGCTTACAATTCCTTTTGTTTGTTTATTTTCATATCTTTTAGCTAGATTCAATAGAGCAAAAGGAGTTTTGCTTTTATGAATTTCACGTTTTTCCATGTTATGCCCTGGTCTGTTGAGCTGATTCCAGAGAAGGTTGTTTGATTCACGCTGGGCAGTGCACAGGACAAACAACAAAATTCTCAGAATGTTAAATGGGAAATTTAATTTGAAAACTTTAAAACATTAAAGTAGAAAAAGGTACTTGGCAAATTTAAAGCAACATCCAAACAGAAGAAGGCATTTCACAAACTTAAACTTAGCAGATTTTAATTTTGGCAACTTTAACACAAGGCACTAACTGACATATTGACCTGGATTTTTTAATCTGGCTTACAATATGTTTTGAGAAGAAGCAAGGAGAAGAGAGAAAGAAAGAGAGAGAAAGAAAAAGAGTAGAAAGATGTCACCACCCCATGGGTCAGCAGTGAGATCTGATTGTTGCAATTTCAATGTCCACTGGTTGAAGTGATGGTCATAGTCTGGATCCATCAGGTAGGGAAGCCCACAAAACAGAGGTCACTGGGTTACCAAAGCCTTCAGGATTATGGAACATGAAGGCACCTTCTAAAACATGACAACTGCCTCTCACATCAGCGTAGTTGAGCCAGTTATGCCCCATCAGAAGGGTCTGATGCCTTCATATCCACAAGTAGCAATCCACCCTTGGGTGGGAGTGATCAGGTTGTTTGAGGGAGGACATTGACATGATAAAAAAGAACTGTCCCACTACCTGCTTCTTATCAGCCTTCTCCCTTATCTGGCTTAAACCCTAGTTTGTTGCTAAACAAAAGTTGGTTTGTGACGGTCATTCATCCTCTAGCATTCACCACCTCTGCCCTGGGCTGTTACCTTACAGGTCATCAGAAAAGCAGCCTCTGCCTTTTCAAAAGGCCAATTTTTTGAAGCATTGAGCATTAACATTTCAGTCTCTCACGCTCAACTCAGATGTAAAATTTGAAAAAATGCATGGAATTCTATCCTGTGGACTCAACCCCCTCTCAAATCAAAGACAAGGAGGTTCCAGTTGAAATGTGAGAATTTCAGTCAATTTACATGTTGATTCTTTCAATAATTTACATGTTAATTCTTGATTTTGAACTTTATGATTCTCTTTTTACACAGATCATAGAGCTAACTATCCATTTCTGACACTGAGTTAAATAACATAATTTATATGTATTGTTAAACTCATCTAGAAAGTGTAAGCAAAATGCTGGAAGCCCATGAAAGTCTCCGCTGCAGGGAACTGAGCGACATCATACACTGTCCACTGAAGCCTTTTGGTTTATAGAGAATTAGGCCTTATTTTTAGCTATCTCAGCAGTCCTTCATATGCTGACATGATTTTCTAGGTTGCGTTTTCAGCATTCTAATATTCTCTGCTAACGTCTCTGTACTTGGTTGAAAATTTAACTATTGCTTCAGAGGACCAGAATGAAAATGATGTAGGGCATACTTAACAACAGCCTCTTAATTCTTCAAAGCCAGGATCTTTCCAGGACTTCAGTGAAACAGAAATGTCTTGTACACACTTTCACATTCTTGATTTAAATGGATGTTTGTTGTATGAATTATGTCCTGTACATTATGATGCCATGCATCTTTGAGATATATTCATTTTGTCTGGTACTCCTGTGCATTCTGGAAAGCAATTTACACCTGTACAACAAAAAGGCAAAGCAAAGCACACTTCCTGATAAGGTATTTTAGGTGGGCTATGTGTCTACATAATATGCTGAACTCAGCAAATAAGGAGCTTACTGCATTGCATCAGTAAGAAGACTGATATCAGATGCTGTCCAGTCTGGCTGAAGTGAAAGGCAAATTCCTAATTTCCTTGCCAAAAAAGCACGAAAAATTAAGTAAGAAAGAGAACTAGTAAAACATGGGTCTTGCTATGTTACCTCAAATTGCTTTATTCTCTGTCCTCATAAATTTTGATTGAAATGGTACTGTAGATTAAAAGCCTTTAGCCTAGAGAAGAAATAATACTTACCTGTAGGGAAACAGGGTAAGAATGCATAATTGTATCCCTAGGAGCTCTGACTAAGAACATCTTGGAACATCAGTATAAACAGGTCAAGCACAACCACGGGGTTTTTTGGGTTTTTTGTTGATTTGTTTTTTTTTTTTAAATACAGGGCATCTCTGAGACGTTTTTATCAATTTACTATTTTGCTTAGTATTGAAATCCATCACGGTTCACTCAACCGCAAAACAGAGCATCATCTCATCTATTCCTGGACAAGTTTGTCTAAAAGCAGATCATTCCTCTTCCAAGTTTGATTTTTTTTCCTACAAATATCTTCTATTCCCTGCCACATTATGTTTCTGTAAAAAAAGTTTTTTGGTTTTTTTTAATGAACATTGCATATCTTTTTCTCTTGTGAATAAAATGAGAAAGTAGGAAATTTCTATATGTGCATTACTTTTACAATAATTTGATAACATATTTTTTGTAGAGTAGTGATTGTAAGTAACTGGGACTTGCTAAAATGTCTGAGAATATCAAACACTGAAATTAATTTGTGAAATTTTGCATTCAACCATCACAATTCACAACTTCACTTTAAATCTTTGAGATAACCAGAGATTCTATTTTATGGATACTATGGAATGGGATGATAGAAATAATAAAATGATGCTTAGAAAATGTAATTGGTCCAATTTATCCTCCTCTTAGACAACAGAATTATAAAAAGGCAATAAAACATGTACCTAGATGCTGTTGTTGGAATTGCATTTCATTATAGAAATAAGAAAAAATAAACATATTTGAAAAGTCTTTTAATTTTTTTTTAAGTCCCAAATGATGCTTTACTGTCACATAAAATGTAAGAATAATAAAACAATTTGAGATACAAATTTGACAGAATTAGAGAAATCAATACTTTTACACAACACATTGCATGTCACAGAATAAAATGTCCTTTAGCAAAGTCTTCAAAATTCTTTCTGATGAAGATTTTCTCCAAAGTTGCAGCACCTATTTCTGTCCAGAAAAACTAGAATTACACACCTTTTATCTGTTTCCATATCTTGATTGAACAAACCGTGTGTACTTCCAGTCCTATTTCTGATTTTTAAAAGGGTGACTGTGGGCCTCCTCTGGGAGAAGCACATCCATGCCAGCTTAGGCCTGAGCTGGGCAAAAGAGCTCCAGTTCCAGTTTTAACAAGGTTTTACTCTGTCATTCACAGACAGGTCCCATAAGGGGCTCTTCAACTTTTTGCTTTCATTCAGTCACTCTCATTAAGAGGATGTTTTCAAAGCTACCAAGGTACCTCAAATAGAATTGCAAGTAATTGTTCACTGAAGTGCCTGCTCCTCAGTTCAGCTGAGGCACTCTCCTCAAAATCTTCTCTCACCAGTTCTGAAAGATGACACTTTTCCACTGCATTAAAATGACAGATCAGCATGTGAGCAATTTTCTCTTGATATAGAAGTGCAGCAGGAATGAAAACTCTAGTATAAATCATACTAAGGAATACACACAAATATTACACATAAAGAAGACATGTTTTGATCAAGAAAACAATGCCTATTAAATGAGGCCATTTGCTTATGTTTACTTAGCAACCATGATATTATATAAATCATTTACTCTGCATTGTTCTTCCTTAGACAATTCTCTTTCTCTGTCTCTCTCCTTCCTCCAAAGTAACGTAAGTTTTACTGTCATATAACAACTCCTTTGATAACTAACTGAGGCAACTGAGTAGAGAGATGATGAACTGAGGGTCCATCTTGATAAAATTTTAAAATGACAGGCATCTATAACACAACTACACACTTAGATATAGCTATGTATTTTTATGCAACTACACTTTGACAGTAGGAAAAGAATGATCACAGCATTACTTTCTGAACAACTACATTTGCAAATTGCACATTATGTGTACTATAAGCACAAAATACACAAACAGCATTCATAGCTACTTGTATTGGCAAAACAGTTTGTTCTAGAAGTATACAGAAAAACAAAATCATACAAAGACCTAAGCTACTGTTTTAAATGCAATATGTTTTAGGTTACTTTTACACAACCTCCTGGAGTGTGTATTGATTTTAGCATGAACTCTGATAACCAACTTCTGAGGGAAGTAGCAAAGCTCACCAAGTTGACTTTCAAGTGAGTAGGTAAGCTAGTAATGGCTGGATATAAGAATCCATAATTTCCACGGCAGATATTACTTCATGGCAAACAAGGTATATAAGTGAATTTACAATACATTCATGAACTGAAACTTATTTTTCTATTATCCACAAGTTTCATGCATTGATATTCATGCAGTGTCTTTTTTTTTTTTTTCTTTTCTCCTAAGGATGAGTTCTTTTTCTATTCAAGAACTTCAAATGCAGAGATTGACAGTTTTTCAAGGCCTTGGAAAGTCTTCATCTGCAGCTTTGTCTCTACATATGCTTTGCATTTGGGGTTTGCTAACTTGGGTACAGTCTTCCAGCAGAAAAATGAGCCTGAAATAAATTCATTAGCCATTATGTACATTCTTTTTCCTTCCAACATTTCCTGTCTTCTTTATTAATTTATTTACTAATTCAATGGATTTCAACCAGCATATCTCTGATGTTAAGAATGAAAGAGACACAGGGATTCTTAAAAAGTAACTAAGGAAATATACTGTTGCCAATCTGCCTGTTCACTGTAGAGGGATGCACATCACTACCAGAAGGCAAAAAAAGACTTTGAAAACTACCTAAGTTAATAAAATGTTGTTATTGTGAATAAAGTGTCACTGGTTTCCTTTAAGCATGATTAATGTCGCACAAGATGAGCCATCGCATTCTTCACTTAGTGACACTGTGTTAGGTATGCCTCAGTGAGTTCATTACTGAAATTCTGATAACATCTGGAAAAGGTGAATACATTTAAGTGAAGATTGGACTCTGCTGGTCTCAACAGCAAGAGGCTGCTGAACTTTGAACAGATAGGATTTTGAAGAGATGCAATTAAGAAACCAATTACATAGAATGAATGATAGCACAGGATTAACAACTTAAATGTAAATCCAGGCTTTTATGACTGGCAAAGTTCCTATTCTCCTTCATTTCTGAAAGATGGACTTGTCTTAGATAGGATATGGACACAAGTACTCATTACAATTTTTGATGAATTTGAATCAGCTGAAGGTCCTCCACAGTCACACTCCATTATTAATTGCATTCAACTGAAAGCTTCAGAATAGATAATATTAAAGTATTTGACAAGTGTTGCTTCTAGGGGACTTACTATTGCATTTGTCTTAATCATTAATATAAAAACCCTACAGAAGCAGAATGCATCTTTTATTAAGACTAAATGTAAGAAATCTGAGAATTCTTCAGAAGCTTCATATCACCTTCAGAAAATAAATAATGAAATTAAAATAATTTTCTAAAAATGTACATGTCCTCTGCCACCAGAACTGGTCACATCTTTTCTGTGTAATGCAAATAGGTTTGTAATAAAAAGACGGATGTACATGGGTTGTAGATGAAAAATAAGCTGTACCCAATGCAGTACTGAGTATAAGCATTCTTAACAATAATAGTTCAATGAATCTCATAAATAGACAACTGCATTTTCTCACTATATTTGTAGAGAGAAGATAGTTTTAACACAATGGAAAGAACTATGGTCAGGAAACAAAAAAAAACATTTTCCAGCTCACTGCTGGAAAACTCTGTAAGTCTGCTCATAAGACTCCAGTGTATTCCCATGTGTTTCAAATTTTTATTTTTCAGAATAAAAAATTAACATACATAATTTTGAAATTACTTTAACCCTTAAGTGTCCTTGGTGTTAAGACAGATAATTCATCTTCCTGTTGTGCAGGTAAAAAATTAGATTCTTTAGAAATCAGCTTTTAGAAAGAGTAGTTTAAGTAAAGCAGTAGCAAAAACCCATGCAGAGCAACCATGAGCTAAGAAGAGACAGAACTCATTCCTGCATAATGACACATTATTATTTGAGGCAGCACCTAGTTCCTCAGAAAGGGTTTTGCAGATTCATATGCTGAAATCCTTCATAAGTTGTAAACCAAAAGAATCACAGAGAAGCTGAAAGTTTTCCAATTCACAGCATAAGTTTAAAAGAGCTAAATATGTTAACTATTCTATTAGAAGACAAGCCTTAACAATCCTGAATAAGGAAATAATACAGTAAGAATTGGTTTTCCTTAAAAATATTTTTATCACCTCTTGGAGCTAGTACTATTTCAGTCTGTTATGGGTTGACACGGTTTGGGTTTTTTGCTTGAAGGAGGGTGCGGGGGTGTTACCCTGCCTGGACCTGAATTTTCTTTGGGAAGGTTGAACACCAATCAGGATGCAACTTTTGTTAATACCCTATAAAAGCTGAGAAGAAGGAGTGGCCGCCCTCTTTCTCTCCTGGCGAGCAACCAGGTAACCCCTCGTGGTGGCTGCCGTGAGGGGCCGGGCCTGGCCAGGCCCCAGGGAGCCGCTGCCCCTGCCGGAAGCAGCCCCGGCCGTGCTCGGGCCCGAGTAACAGCGAGCAGCAGGGAAAGGGAGGAAAAGCCCTGGCAGCTGCCCGTGTCCCTGGCCAGGGCTGGGGGAATATTGCCCCCCTCTTTCCTGAGGCCTCCGGGAGCCACTGGCCCCGCGAGGGAG
>VYXD01009302.1:0-16445 GCA_013397195.1 Hylia prasina | reverse complement strand
GTGTTGGGAAAGCTGCTAATGGATTGGATTTCACAGTTTGCAGAGGCTGTTTTCAGGCCGCTGCAGATGTGTGGCATAGAAGCCCCCCGAGGACTGTTCCTCGTGTGACCATGTCTCCATGGGACTCAGAAAGACTCCTTTCCTAAAGAACTGATGGAAGATTGTTTTTGCATGGTAAACTGATTCAAGTCACAGGTTTTGTCTTTCTTCAGGTTGTGTGTAAGAAAGTTAATATTTGTGTGGGGGAAGAGAAGGATGGTCTGAGGGTTTCATTTGTGGTTTATTTAGTTTTAGGGGTTTTTTTTCTTATTTTCTTAATGTGTGTAAATAAATTATCTTTTTGCAACTTTAAGGTAAGCCTGTTTTGCTTTTTGAACTCTCCTAGTCATATATATAGAATTACAAACACTAAACCCCAACACAGTCTTTCAGTGAAAGGCAGTGTTTAGAAAAGGTGCTTAAGATAGTCTGGAAGGCTGCAGAAAAACCTGGTTAGCATTTTTCACAATAATTTAAATTGTTTTCTTGTATAAGATTAATTTCTTGCAAAAGTTATTCTAGGTATTTATTGCCATATGCCAATTTGTATATCTGCTTCTAGGAACAAGGAGCTGAAGAAACAGAGAAAATAGCAAATTTTCTGTCAATACAGAGCCACAGGATTTTGTAACCATGTATTTTCAGCCTTCTAAGAAGAAACCGCTCATCTTGTGCTCCTCTAGCCTAAGGCAAAAATTCACAGGCCCAGCTGCATAAGGTTAAGCTGCCAATTCTCCTACCCAAAAGCAGCTTCATTTTCACCCCTACCTTCCAGCTTTAAAAGGTCATTTTCTGCTTTCTTCAGCTCAGATTTTCAGTGTGGATTCGCAGTGGATATTACTTAGCATATACTCATTAATGTAAGTGAGGTTAACCCAAATTTCAGTGCTTAGAAAAGATTGTTAAATATACAATTAAGGATAGATTCAGGCCATCAAAATATATCCTAACCTGTTATTATATATCCTAAAGACTGTTATTTTCCTTTTTATGCTTTTTGTGTACTTGTTTTCAATGTAATGTGTCTTTTAGTCAGATGTAGCTCCTGTTTCAGCAGACGTACATTTGCCCAAATGAACAGCAGCTAGTTTGCAAACTGTACATGAATCTCTAGTTCTACAAAACCAGTTACTTCGTGACTATGTGAGGGGCAAGCATGCCAGAAAAAAAGGGATGTACCTTGATTTTACAGTTCTACCATATATGCTATATTAATAGTGATAAAAATTTTCATCCTTTTTCATTAAAAAAAAAAAAAAAGGTAAAAGGTAAAATTCAGATCTGTGTCAGCCTGAAACTCTGGAATTCACATCTTAATCCATGCTATACAAAATGCAGAGAAATCTAACCCAGCGTTACATGTAAAAGGGAATTGTTTATTGGTACTGAATTAACACAGTTTCATGATGCTAAACTCTTCACATCATACTGTTCTGTGACTACAGATAGGTTGCTCATGTCAGTTTTCAATTATAAACCCCACATGCCTAAAACAAAGCTTTTCTGATATAAATAGATTTCAGGTAAACCCTCATTTAGCATAGTGACCCTTTTGTATTGAAGTCACTTAGAGCAACTTTGAAGGTCTTTGGAGAGATGCACTACACATCAGCAGTACAGAAGGGTGTTTGGCCTGTGTGTTGCTCCAAGAATAGTCATGGTTATGGGATGAGTTATTAGTTTCCTAAGGTCCCTGGGAGTGAAAGTGCGTATTTACTTCGATGATGTCTTGATTGCTTCAGAGTTGTAAGTGTATCCAAAGCTGCCTATTTCTGCCGCAGTCCAAGTGTTTAGAATCCTAAAGACTTTATTAAGTATAGAAAAATCTATATGACCCCTTCTTCTAGCTCTGGCCTGCTGGGAATTCACAGCGGATGTGTAAATGCCCACTTCTCAGAGAGGGAAGCTATTAGCAGTGCAAGCTGTTCTGCTGTTTCTCTCATCATGGTGGTTTCTATATTTAGGAGAGTTTGTGGGGTTGCTGGAAGCCCTGCTCCCTTCTGCTGTTTTGACACTACTTATTTTAACAGTTGAAAGACAAGAAGACATCAGTGAGAAAGAAATCTCCCTTGTCACAGACATCTTTAGCAGAAGAGAAAGAAATCCATCACTGCCCTGCATGCCCCAGTGATCCTGAGTAAAAGGCTCAGGTGGAAAAATTGCCCCGACTCAGGAGAAAGGTGGTGGTTTCCCAGGAGTTATCAGTCTATGCTACCAATAAATAAATATGAAGTAGTATGCATGCTAGTTATATTAACTAAAGGTTTAGCCAACCTCTGTTTAAGCACTGTCCTTTTCCTCCATTCTTGTAATTTGTGAGCTGAAATTTGCTTTACTGAGGGAGGCACCTGCAAATACTGCTGAGTGATAGAGAGTATCTGAACATTGAGGAACCACAAACTTCAAGCAGGTCTGGGAAGATATCTTTGTGGATTAAAGGCTAATCTTCCTGCAGCAAAGGCTAAAATTGGCACTGTGCTCATTTCTCCCTCTATCTTCAGTTCATTGGAAAATTAATGATGACATTATTGCTAAGATTTGACATAGTCTAGTATACAAACAAGTTAATGGGGAACATAGCCTTTGTAATTATATTTTCCTTATTTCCAAGTATTATTAAAGCAAAAACATGTATTAGCTTCTAAATAACAAAAGCTATTCATTTGCAATAAGAAATGAAATTATGAATGTTGCATAATGGAGAAAGCTAATGTTATGTGTAAGTAATACACGGACTCTTCATTTTGTTGTAAAATTATCATGATATTAAACCCAAATAAAACTCTTACCTGAAACCTTAATTGAAAATGAAAAAAACCCAAAAAACCAAAAAGAACCAAACCCCAAAAAACACCACCACAGCACCACTCAGAGCTTTATTAGAGGCAGGAGTCACTGCAAGGCTAAACAGACCACAAAGCATATTAAACATAATACCATTGAATGCAACTGTTAAAAGAAATTAAAGTTGTTGAAAGTGAAATAAATCTGCATAATTTGCATTTCTGGAGGCCTTATTTTTGGGATGAAGGCAAGAGCATGTAAGAGCAATGAAGGCAAGGTGACGCAGGACTGCAGGCTACTTATGCTGGGTTACTGGAGGGTTTGCTAGCCAGCATGCCTCAGACTGTTGTTTCCTGCTGCCTCATTGCCACTGCTGTCTTCTTTATGGCCAGGTTAAATCTAGCTCTAATATCTCCATAGACTCATGTTAAGCTGTTTCCAAGATCCAGCCTGTTTGTGAGCATTTAGCCTACTGGCACAGCATCCAGCAACTCATCAGTCTGCTCAAAATACAATGCTTCAGCAGAGCAATCTCTTCATCTTCTTGTTTTCCGTGCATGGAAAACCTGAGATGAAAAAGTGCAAGATGAACCCCAGGTGGCTTGTGTTAAAGAAGATTTTTATTTCTTGGCAGTTTAACAGCTGTGGCAAGCGCCTGAATGCACACTCAATGGATACCTAGAAATCTACCAAGAAATATAGCATCTCTGGCACTATTATTTCAGTTTCCTGTGAATGTAGAAAGTTTTTCCATGTTTGCATACTACTGTATTGCAGTACTGTATTCAAAGTATTGGTGAATCAAAAGTGTCCCATTGGTGATGGCATATTTTTTTAAGATTGAATGAGTTTATAGGGTGTGAAGTTCTGGTCAACAGCATTCTTTTTATGATAAGGGAAAAAAAAAAAAAAAAGAGACTACTTTTCTGGTGATGCTCAAATGTTGTAAAATGGTAGAAATCCATTGCATGAGCAATTCAAGCAATTTAAGAAATTAAATAAATGGAGCTAATTTCCAGAGCGAAAAAAAAAAATCTCTATAGGGTCCCACCTGAATATAATGTTTTAGACAATTAGCTTAAGTGTCAGAGAGGGAGTAACTTCATAAAGTGGTACAATAACACTCCTTCAGTACATAATGCTCCCCTTTCATAGGTAAGTGCATGTAGCATATAAAAGGAGGATCCTGACCTATTGAACAGAAGCCAGCAATCGAGAAGTTAATCTGGAGAGGCCTCTGTGAACAACAGTGCCTTTTCTTCTGTTCCCATTAATCTGTAGAGCCATAGCTGTGACAGATCTCTGAGAAGAATAGGGATGTGCTACTATTTTTCTAACACAATATATTCTAACTTTTTCCAAACAAATGGAGTTTTCCACTGAGGAGGGTGTTTTCCTCTTTCTTTTCTATCATGAGATGTGGTATCATCTGCTGTAATAACTATATGAGAAGAACTGAAACTAATTAATATCTGCCAATACCTTTTCCTCCTGTGTCACCTCTTTAGGATTCTTATCTGCACAAAGGTTTCAGATGTAGAATTGCTATGGTTTGTTATATTAGAGAGTTACAGAATTTTTTTGAGACATTCTTAAACAAGACTTTTTGATAGTTGTCTGAACACTGTGAGGGGGATCCCTGTCTTCCAGAATTGAGTTTCTTGTGCACTTGCCTTGGACCTTGATGAGAATGTTTTCATGCATCAGTCACAATATAATCAACTCAGTTCTTTCAAAGGACACCACTGCCAGCAAACAAAGTCTCCTTTTCTGTCTTTCTTCTTGTCCCAGTTCAAAAAAAACCAACATTGACCATTAAGTACCAGTCCATGAAGGTGAGTTATGAAATCTGTTTATATAAAGCAAACCAAGGAAGTGCTTCCTCAGGACTAGGGTATAGGTTGGTTTTATTTGGTGTGTACCTAGCAAACTATCAGTGCCTGATCACACCAAAATAACTTAAGTTATGCAAATAAATTTAAAAATGGAAATTCTTAGATTGAAGTCTGGTCACACGGTAATTTAAGTGAAGGATGTGGCACTAGTGTCCTATGCCAGATGATGTATAACACAATAACCTTCAGATATATGTATCTCCTTTATTTTAGGCCATAGTGAGGAGGGTATTTATGGGTATATGTTTGTTGAAATTAAAACAAAAAACAGAGAAATGTAGTAATTTTTAGAGATTTGTTTTCTGTAGATTGGAAAAGAAAGTCATCTACTTCTTTATTACCCACTTATTCAGTGCTGGGGCAACACCAAGTATGAAACTAAATCTCTACGTGGGACATTCCCTTTTGAAAGAAACTGTGAAGACTGTTCCAGAGAAATGAGATGCTTGTAGCAGATCCTGAAGTAAGTTATGGGAGACCAGTTCCTGCCGTTCTTTAGAAGAAACTCCTCAACTGCTGACAAAGATACTGTCTGGCCTGGAGATACAACTTGGTTTTACTACAGCAAAGAAAGGGTCCCAGAAGGAACTTGGATCTGGAGATTACAATCAAAAAAGTTACCAGCTACCTTCTGTGCAAGCAGAGGCAAGTGAGTCCAAATATGTTTTTAAAACATCAGACGTGCAGAGAATCTATAATCATTCCACAAGATGGGTCAGCACTTCAGCAAAAGCTCCCTCACACAGCTTTTACTGGCATGGAAATAAGAAAAACTGCAGCAGCTGACAGCAGATGCAAATCCAAGCCATGGCCCTTGCCTGAGGATTTTCTTGGGATTGGGCCTGTCAGATGTCATACTTCATCCTGGGGAATCCTTGTTTCTATGCTGCTAGAGCACCAACAAAAAATGCACCAACAGCATAGAGCCAGGCTTCTCTGCATCTCCATGACCCTACAATAAAGTTTTTCTTTCACCACTAATCTGACTGTTCAAGTTCAAGGATCAGGAGGGGGCCAAAGCATGTGTTATATGGGCCTGATCACATCTGCAAAACTCTGACAAGTTCATTATTGATCACTCTAGCATCACACAACCAGATGAATAGTGATATGAAGAAGTAAACTGCTTCTCTGACCCATAGCCAAGCAAAGAGATTAGTTAAAAAGGACTTAATAAGTCTTTGACGAAAGAGCTTTCTATCACAAAGCTTTCTTAAATGGATGAAACACACACCCTGGGCTCAATAAGAGCTATCTGTGTACTCCATTAGTCCGATAACCATGCAGTATCATTAAAACAAGGCACGCCAAAGTTTTACGACTTTTTCATTTTGAAAGAATTACTGAACATATGTTCCGTTCATGAATCTTTTACAAGATTAATACTGTGGTCATTTTTCTCAAAAATGGGGGCGCATGAGTCATGTCTATCTGTGACTTTTATAAAAATGAAACAAAAGAGCTTTCAATAATAACTGAGAGGAGACAATGGCCTCTAGGTTCCAGGGAATGGTCCTGTAGGTCATGTTACAGTGAATTTTTATGGCTGTGCCAGCCTCATAAGCCCTAAACAAATAGAAATGTATAAAAGAAATGCTCATACCATCTCAACCCTAATGCCAGTAACATGAGGGTATGATTTTCTCTGCTATTTAATCTGGTACAGTAACATGAGTTGCCCTGGGAAATCTCATGGGGAAAGGGAAGATGTTTTCTCTCTTGTGTATAACAAAAACACAGGAAACTGAATTAATGTTCAGAATGACTTCACAAGCTCTTTTGAGCATATTAAACCAATTATTTTCATGTGCTAAAATAAGGGGCTGTAGTATGCCTTACTCTGTGCATTTTGTCCAGTTATTTCACTATGCAAACAGCTGCAAACCAAGATTTTTCACCCTCCCCTGTCTTATTTCTTTTTCTAGTCATGTATGTCTTGGATGTCAAGGTCACCCAAGCTAAGTGTTTGCCATGTAGTGTGGGTTTCTGACTGACACTGTGCCTTGTTCTTTCTCTCAAGTTATCGACATGCATCTATAATTCTCTTTATTGTGTGTTTGAAATGCAGATTTCTCCTCTCTGTGATGCCGCACAAAGAGCTGATGCCTCCCAGCAGAGCATCACCATTGCTGTCCAAATATCCTGGGGCAGTGCCTCCTGCAGCTACAGCATCTCAGCCTGGGACTAGCACATCCTTGACCCAGAAAAAAAGAGGTGTTTTGCCTAGACTTTGACCCTCCTACACCCTTCAGATTTTGAGGCAAGCCCTGCCTATCAAAGCACGTATGAACCATGGCCATTGTGCATCAGGCTGAGATTTGGACAGCTGAAGGAAGAGATAAGCATTTAAGGATAGACATGGCTTAGCTTCCCATATAAAATTATTAGTAGAGTTTTTGGAGAAGAGATGAAGGTTCACCTCTACTCCTTTTTCATGTGGATGCCTACAGCATCTCTTTAGAGCAGACAGTTCACTTTGTCTTACTATTTCCTGTCTTTACATGTTTTTCTTTTCCTTGTCTTCCCTTTTGCAGTCTTGGATGGTTATAAGCTTTGGTATACTATGGACCCATTTATTTCATACTTCCCCTGGTGACTGTCTCCTGAAACACTCTTTTCATTTTTCCCCTTCCACTCTTCAAAGCTCTCCTCTTGAGTGTTTCAAAGGCAGACTATAGGGTCATAACTACACCTTCACTCCAGGTGTCTGTAATTTGGTTCCATGATCTTCACAGTGAGCCAGTGAGCTGTGCATTGCACCACGCAAAGACAGAAGAGTGGGGAGGAAAATCGAGTGTCTAGGACTTCTGAAGTCCTACCTCACAGATAAGAATGTATGGAGACAGAATTGCACTTTGTAAAGTGTATTTTTTCAGATTTAGTCTGTTTTTAGAGGCTGATGTGTGACTTGTGGGTGGGAGGTGGCTTTATTTGCATTCTGGGGGTCGTCCGTGGGCATAAAAGCATACGGCTATGGGTGGATTTTGTGTACACTATGTGGCCTGAAAAATTCATCCAACATGGGGAGACTTTTCCTGCATGCAGATAACTCATTTCTGCAAGACATAGTACAAAAACAGTATCATGGAGCCATGGTCATCCACAAAGAGGTCACAAAGCTGAAAGGTATACTTGAGCTTTGGCTGGCCTATGAACCAGTCCTTATTAATGAGGGATCACTGAGGAAAACAGTTTAAAACTCATACAGAATATTCCGGCAGAATGCTTATGTGGAGCTGGAAAAAATTAGTTTAAACAATATTGGCATTCTACTTCAGCAGAGAAGTTCAGGGTTTGGGGTTATTATGATAGCTTTTTCCTGCATTGTTCCACAAATCATAAATCTATTCAGCTTCCTTCTTTCTTCATTACGAGGAGGCCCCAGGCTTTCTTGAGCAAGAGGGCAGTGAGGCTTGGTACTGTTTCTCATTTAAGTGGGAAGAATCTCAAGGCTTTCATATTTACTTCCCTAAGGTAAATATCTCCACAATGGTTTTAAGTGAGGGAACTAGTCGTGGTGGTTGTGTGTTGTGCTTTCTTCCCACTAATGGTCAATTTTAAAAAAGAATCATTCCTTTGCAGAAGGAAATCTATTCTGTGCTCACATACAAAGAAAGACTTGTTCTTCACAGCTGTATACTACCATAATCTGATGCAAAGTGGCAGAATCACACTCAGTCTGTCAGTAATTCTCCCCCTCCCCAGCCCCAGCTGGAGGGGGAAGGGGAAGGTTTGCATTTGCCTTGAAATTCTGCAGCATTTAAATGAGTGCCAACCCAGTCAAACTGTGTACTCATCCTCCATGCTGAATGAATAACAACTCTACAGCCTGAAGTGCCTGACACCAAAGCCCCACATGAAAAGATTTTCAATCATATGACGCCTTCCAGGACACTTCCATTGGTATACTACTCATTCAGTGTTCCATCTTGCTCTTACCGCTGCTCTTGAGAACTTAGCGATGTTATTCTGTAGCTTCAGGGCTTTGAGATGAAGGATACTTTGATAATAGTCAGTAGTCAAATTACTCTTTTCAACTAAAAGAACCAGATCAGGAATTAAATGTTCTCCTACCCTACAAAAACAAATCCTGGGGTTAATTACTCATTGAAAAAGAACAGTCCAACACTTCAAATATTTTTTATGCTCATGAAAATATTGCATAAAAACCTTGCTCTTTAAGACTCGGGTGTCAACTTAAATTTAAAAAATTTTGTTGATGATGAGAATTCCTCCTCATCAAAATTCAGCTGGTGGTGTAAAGTTTAGGAAGGAAGATACTTCAATTTATCACTAGAAATAATCTAGGTCAATCATCTCCCTCAATAGTCGTCTGTCTTCCTTTTCCCTAGCTACTGTTCCTAAGGTACAGAGAAAGCTGGTCTCCTTTTTAAAATGTGTATTTCTGCTTGCTGGTTTCCCAAGTGAGAAAGATAAATGAGATTTATTCACAGTACTGAAAATCAGACGCTTGATCCCTGCTACAAATGGTTGGCTTTTTCTCATTGCAATTCAGGGGCAGGGAGATGCCCTAGAAGAAACAGCCTTGTTTTCATTAAATGCAGAAGTAAAGAAATGTATGTTGTTTTAGCAGTTGCAGAAGATAGGTTGGGTTTGTAAAGTAGGAAGACCTAATGTGATTAAAAGGACAGAACCAGTTTTCCAAGAGTCACTGTACTGAGCTGTATTTCCCCTGGAAATCCCTTCAGTACTGACGTGGAACCACAGGTCTGCAGCAGGAGGTGAGATGGGGAGTGGCTGTTGCAGCAGCTGGTCTTGTCTGCAGCAGGGCAACAGCCAGAGACCCGGGAGGGACACCAGAGCCTCAAAAGCAGTTGAGTGGCCACACGTAAGGAGACTCAGGGGAAAGGTGTATGTGCTTTACTGCGTGTTTGAAATGCAGATTTCTCCTCTCTGTGTTGTGCTCTGTCACTTACTTGTAACTAATCAGCAGGCACCTCTGAGCCAGCTCGCAGGCAATAGGTACAACTTCAGAGGGAAAGCCAAGTCAAGTCAGTTTTTCTACCTTTGCATGGCTTATCACTAGGAATGGTTAAAATTTTTTAGACTTAGACTCCACAGAATTTAACGTTCTTGTGTCTGGTGGATACTGGACCATGAACAGCATGGGAACAGATTTTTTCACATCACAATGGTATTTCCACAATTAACACTCCATATCAATAGATTTATTCATACTCCTGCTAAGGCTATCTTTTGGTATCCAGCCAGTACACCCCACAGCATGTTTCCAGCTCAGGAAAATAGAAGACAGCCTTAACAGTAAACTAAGTATTTCTATGGTAAATCACAGAGCTGTAGCAAACTGAAATATATCTATTAGAAATCGGAAGATGGAGATGGAGAGGGATGGGAATCTAATGGAGAGGGATGGGAATCCTTCTGTCAATTATTTGCCAGATGCTTACTCAAGTGGCCAGATTCACATGCAGAAAATTTCCTGGAATGCTTTATTTTCTTAGGTTTTTTCAAGAAGTATGGCAAAACGTTATGCAACAGGGACTATTCAGAAAGGGCATATTACAGTTTGCAAAGCCCTACCTTGTACTGCAATCTCAAAAGAAAACATCTTTTCTCTACCACCTGCAGAATAAGAAAACTGAACCCTTGTAATCTGCTCTTCCAGTATTGTTTTGGCTGACAAATTTTTTATAGTGCAAGACCACACCATTTTTCATCTCCTTTGACTCAGGTGTTTATTATTTACTGGACTAATTCTTTATTGAGATAGGTAAAGCATAAGTGCTTTAATTTTTAATTTCTCCTTCTGGGTTTTGATCCTTTGTGGACTGAAAGAGTTCTTTCTTGGACATCTTTTCTTTTACTTTCAGAGAGCCTACAGTCTTGCAGAGGATGCCTCTCCTCCCACCTGGGCTTTTTGAGCCCCTGAGGTACTGAAGACCACAGAATGATCATTGCATTCTGAAATAGGTATATTCAAAAAAGGCCAGTATTTTTTCTGAAAGAGCATTTTTGCTTCCATACATACATATTATTAACAAATATATTGTGCAATATCAGGTGGAAATATGGATATGAACAGGTCCAATCTGGGTTCACTTGTAACTGGGCTGGAATAAAGGCTTCAGCATTACCACAAACTCCTATCTGCGGTTCAGAAGGCAAAGCTAGGAGAAAACACCCTACAGGTATTGCAAGTATTATAAGTGCATGGAACTGGGTACTGACAGTACTTTCTAGGAGCTGGTATGACAAAGCTGAATTGTGAAATACACTGTTGTGCATCTACAGCAGCTGAAGAAGTAGGACTTTAAAATACCTGGTAGGATTAAATCCTAAAGAAATATCACAATTCACTAACCACAGATCCCTTATTCAGCCCTAACATGCTATTATCTGCATACCACATTATTTCTGATGAAAGCATTTGGATATAATGTTGTGTATTGTGTTGACCAGACTATTAGCTTGGCCAGCCAGGATAGCATCTGCAAGTTGGGAGTGAGCATTGGGAGAAGAAAAAAAAGAAATTTTGTGCTTCACAAAGTGTGTGTTTGACTGACCCAGTCCCACTATCGGTGTTTATCTGTCTTGAAAAATCTTGAAAAATCTTGAAAAATATCCCTCTATAAAGAGACAGGGGAAAAGAA
This sequence comes from Hylia prasina, assembly GCA_013397195.1. NCBI lineage: Eukaryota > Metazoa > Chordata > Aves > Passeriformes > Sylviidae > Hylia > Hylia prasina. The sequence goes on along the minus strand of VYXD01009302.1, from coordinate 5,095 downwards.
AATGCATAAGTAAAATCTGTGACAAAGGAAGCACCAAGCAAAGTAAAAAGCAAGAACAGATAAAACAAAAGCATTAGGAGATAAAGGTGAGAAGGGAACCTAGCATATTCAAGTCATATTGCAAACAAGTTTGGGAATAATTTCAAAGTGGAAGTGTAAACATTGCTTTCTTGTTTGCAGTCTGAAAAATACCCTCTTTTTTCATGTGTGTTGGAGACTATTTGTTGGCATGATAAATTTTGTGCAACTCCTCTGATGTCTTTAAAAAACTTTGATCTTTATTTATTTGCCTAAAATGAATATCCATTATGAAATTATTGTTGTGCACTTGACATTTTAAACATATTATGTCCAATTAAAAAATTGGCAACATCTGCTACCCCGCACTAAACTTCCTCTAACTAAAGATGTGCAAGCCCTGGAAATTCATCACTTAGTGAATTTGTTTAATATACGTTTGTTTATTTATCTATTTATTTATTTATTTGAAACATGTATATTTGTTTAATATAATTGAACGTAATTGTGCACGTAATGTTTTAAGGTAATATTACTCAGCAGATGTGCAAATAACAGCCAGTTTATTTGCCACCAGCCATATGGTGCTGATGCATTGTAACACTTGGCAAAGACGAGTTCATTACTCTGAGTAAGTGGACCAGTGCACTGAAACTGAGGTTTGGTGGTGACACGGGGATGGTGGTGTGTGCCTTCAGAAAACACCAATGTCTTAGTCTGGCAAAGAACTTATAATACATATTTTGTTACCATCTGTTGGTAAGAAATCCTGAGCATTACTTTCATATAGCTAGTAATTCAGCTATTTAAAATAATTCAAATGGAAACAGATGTTTAAGATGAGCATGTTGGGAAACCCAGAACAGTTTATTGCATAAAACAGGAACTATAAAGTGAACACCCGATTGTCTGATGACTTTGGATTATCTCATTAAATTAGTCGGAAAAGAGACACAAAATTCAGTCTTGATTTATAAAAATTCTGCTCTGAAACATATTTCAAACAAGCTACTGTTTTAAAGAAACTTCTTGGGATTCTGAAGAAAACAGCCATCCCAACTGTAGCCCTTGTTCCAGGCTTGATGTTTTTGGATTTGCTGAAATTCTTTCCCAGGAAAAACTTGCTAAATATGATGAATGTTTTTGTAACAGTACTTTACGTTATTCCTTCCTTCTGACAGGAGGGACTTCTTGATGTGCCTCTGGTTTGACCAATGTGATTGAAAAGGTTTGCCTTTGTTTCACCAATCAAATTGGTCTGTGTAAAATAGTATATAAAGGAGACACATCCCGAAATCAATAGTCACTTTATAGCCTTCTGAATCTCGGAGTCTGTGTCGTTTGTGGTGTAAAATAGCGACACCTAATTACAAGAGTAATTGCTGAAAAGCTGGGTAAGTTTACTGAGTAAAAGGGTGTAAAAAAGATGGCTAAACACTAACACAACCATCTGAGTAATCCAAAAGAAAGAAAAATACAGCTGTTAGTTGCCAACATTTGATCTACATTCTTCTAGTCCTTTTTGGCCAACCACAAGGAAATTAAAGTATTCCTGCTTATTCAGGAATAATAAAATTAGGCTTGTGGAATTTCAGCAGAAATAGGGTGTCTTTCTCTATATGTTATGTGTTTAAAGACCCTGAAATGTGACCTCCTGATGGTCTAGTGTTTGAACCATGACCCTGCAATGCTGATCTGAATAATGTACTTGCTGTGACTGAGCATGCCTTCCTAAAGATTAGATTTCCTTTTTCTGTCCTGTTTTGGCTACATCCTGGACTTAACAGTAACTTACCTAAGGATGTGAAGCAAAAATCTGCATTTACATGGTGGACTGTGGCAGTTTTAGCTTCTTTTCTTCTCTGCCAAGGTCAGGATAAAGACAAGGCATGCTAGGAAAACAAGGTAGAATGGAGACCTTCTAATTCTTTCCAAGGTCTTTTAAATGATAATTTGACATGTGACCACATAGGGTCTGCAATGCCTTTTTCACCCAATTACAGAAAACCACCTAAACCCACAAAGAAGAAGAAGGAAGAAGAGGGTGAAGAAGAAGGACAAAGACAATGCCAGAACCCTCCATCTTGACTCATATGTATTGCTATACATCAAAACCCCAAATTCTAAGTTTCTAGGAGTTCAACAGCAGACTGTCTTAAACATTTTGCACCTTAAAAGAGAATATTGGCTGCTGTTAAGACTGAGGTTACTCATGGTCTGTGTTTGATTTTTATATGCCAGGGGCAGCAGTTCCCATGGTCACATATCCATGGCTGCTAAGCCTCCCACCTTTGGATTTAAAAGTGGTATGTGAAACTGACAATATAGGAATGGGACAGCTGCACTATCATATCTTTGGTTTTCTTCTTTCATTTTATTATTTTTCTAAGAATAATTCAACTTTTAAAAAACACACAAACTTATGGAGCAAGGAAGTCTTTTGAACTTTATGTTAACACTGGTTTCTAGTGCTGACCAGGTTGCAGCAAATAATTTGTGCCTATGCACTGAATACTTCAGCACTGCAGTCAGAGGACTCTTGTATGCTTTTAAAATTGATTAACACAGCTCAAGACCAGAAAGATTCATTATGGTTATCTAGTTTAATTTCATGACTATCATCAACCATGAAATTATGCCCACAGATTTTTAGCATCAAGAAGACAAACTAGACTATAGATTCAAGCTAGACTAACAATTCTACCTCCTAAATCTTCTTTCATTATTTCAATTGTGAAAAGAAAGGTATTAGCCCAGTGATCTTCATTCAGCAGTAATTTTTTTAGAATTTTTCTATCATTCAGTTTTCCATAATGGATATGATTTCAGATGAGTCTGGACATTTTAAATCTGGATCTGTATATTTCTCTTTTTGAGGGACAGTATTCAGGAACGAGACACCTATCTCAAGGATCCTGTTACAATGGGATGTAACATTCTTGGATCCCAAAGGAGTACTATCTGGATGAAATGCTCCTTAGGCAGTTTGGATTTACTCTCCTACCCCGTGAGGCAGAGGTCCACACAGCTCGTGAATTCCAAGAGAAAATGTTCATGGGTCATGGGGGTTTGGAACTTGATGATCTTTAAGGTTCTTTCCAACACAAGCCACTCTGATTTTATGATTTTGAGGTCATGTCTTCATCACTCAGCTTCATTGTCCTGAAGCTCCAGTGGCACCACATGTCCAAACTCATTCTGCTTTATTTAGACACTACAAAAACAGGACACTATTGAACATGTGCTAGAAAAAAGAGACCTACACTTCTCATATTGTATTCTGTAATAGGCTGAACTTTTCTTGACCGTTACATAGTGTGACCCTTCATTGCTAGAGCTCTGCTTCCTGGGCAAGATCTCTACTAAAACTCCAAGACAGACTGTCATGCCTGGATAATACTGTACCTGTCTTGTTCTAGGAAAAGTTCAGTGACAGCACACTGCAACAATCTTCCCTGCTAAAATCTTCTTCATTGCCAGTCTTGTCTTAACTTCTCAGCTTACTGATGGTACATGTTTACGTATGCCAAACATTTCCCCTTGCATTCAATGGATCACAGCTATTCTAGGCAGGCAGTCTTTAATGTGAGACTTTCTGTCCTTGGGGGTTTTGTAGGAATTGCTTAATTTATCTTAATGGCTTTAAGTCAAATCATGTATAGAGAAAGTAGTTTATGTATCTAGGCTATCTGACTTAGCTCCTTAGAGAGTTCACAGCAGAAGTGTAGATGCTTCTTTAATTCTTAATTCTTCTTCTATTTAGACAGACTTGTTTAAGCCCACTTCACAAGTCTCCCTCACTCAGTTTCTCACCTGGCTATCCACTCGGGCAAACAAATGAGTATTTCTTGTTTAATTTCACCTATCCATAAAATGGTAATTATTTGGATTACAAGTTTTGTTAAGAACACAAACCTTAATGCATCAAATACTATTAAAAACATTAATATAAAAGTTGAAATCAAGAAGTACTCATGAGTAGGAATTCATTGTATGCAATCTTGGTCTTGCTGCATATGTAAAGGGGATGGATGTACAGATAAGCACACCTGACTTCTTGTTCATAAGTGCTAAACACATTTCCTCCCCCACAAAAAAAAAATCTGATGTAATTCAGTGTGTTTTGTTTTATCCTGAAAAGTACCAGTGCTGAGGGTTTACTGAAGTAATGGTATTCTCTTTGTTCCTGGAAGTGCCTGGGGATTTTTGGGATGAAAGACAAAATATAAATTTAGGATATTATTAGCATTATTTCTGCTAATAATAATAATTCAACACCAGAAAAATGTTTATGGCTAAGTTATTATAATCCGCTAAACAAATGGGTTTATACAGAATCATAACTGCTGAGACAAGCCCCCTGTAACAAGACAATGCCAGCAGGCATTACTATAACTCAAGCAAGGACCAGTCAAAATGATACAGCCATTGTGTTGATGTGTTGTACATGATTGTGAGTATTGGTGCCAACTGTGTTATAAACCACTCCCTGGAAACAATAAACCTGACAGATAATAGAAACGAATCAGCATTTTCTCCTTAATCAGAATGTTTTGTAAGGCTGGCTATACAGCCTCAAGATTCAATAGAGAATATTTTCAGGGGATATTTTCCCTCCCCCCAAAAGAAAACACTGAAGTTTTGATTAGGTTATATCCTTTATTTTAAAAAGTAAATGGTTGTTTTCTCACACCTTCTGAAGCTCTGCATGAGATAACACTTTAGGGGAGAGTGACAGTTATAGATGGAATAGCAGGACACTTCCTCATATTAGCCCTGTTTGTTGCATGACACCAGTGCTGGAAAGCTGTTCTGGAGCTGGAGCCTCAAGCTGTAACTGCAGCAGGGACTCAAAGCAGATTCACTTTGGTGGATGATTTGGTGGGAGTAGGGAGCAGGGGGTGACCTTATAGATATAGGTATTATGCACTCCATTTGGCTCATGGGAGAAGAAAGTTGATGGAAGTTTAAGCCAGACTGAAAGTCCAACTGAGGAAATGTGTGATCACAGACTGCCTTGTATTCACTTTCTGACTCTGACTCTCCTGCCTCTGCTTCTGTGCTGGTTTGAAAGCAA
>VYXD01009300.1:2636890-2647222 GCA_013397195.1 Hylia prasina | reverse complement strand
AAAAAAAAAACAACAAAAACTTGTCTTAGCATCACATGTCCTGACACTGGCACTTTCTAGAGAAAGTATTTCCCAAACTTCACTGGTGTGTTACTTTAGGAACAGCAAGACAACCCACAGGTTTATTTAATTTCAATCCCCACCCCAATATGGCAGCTATTTCTATTATTTAAAGATGAACTTTTGTGCTCAGTCAAAGAACAATAAAAATGTGAATAAGCTCTTGGAAATAATTTTACCTTTCAGGAATTCCTTCCTGTGTTCTCACCCAAAACCATTAACGTTGCAAATGGCCATTCCCTCTGCCCATTTGTCCCTACTGCCAACTCACAGTAACAGGGAAAGAAGTTTGTCATGGTAGGACCAAAGAACTTTAATATGTAAAACCCCATTAGCATGAATAGACAGGAGAGAAAAAGGGATGAGGAGTTTTGCATTTACTTTATCTGCAGTGGATTAGGAAGAAAAAAAAAAAATCAATGCCTGAAAGGTAAACTGAGTTTTCACAGTTCCAAGTTTGGCTGAGAATAAGAGTTCCTCTTTAAAATGGTTAGTTGTTACACAAAGTAGGATCATTAGCATTTCGACCAAAGGGATCATACAGACATCAAGTTAATTAAAAAAAATACAATGTAGACTGTCCCAAGCTACATTGTATTAGAAGAGCATTTTGCTGTTCTCATCTTAACATAACCTACATCCCTTTGCTTGTCTATCTGATCCCAGTTCACAGGAGATTTCAGGTGCACATCCTGCATTTGCAAAATATTCTGTCCCCTTCCAAAACCTTGGGCACCAAGAAAAATTATGAATTACAGAAAGTTGGCAGGGTATTTTTATTTCCTCCATGGTCAGCAGCAAAAGCTTTTCAACTAGATTTTAACCTGTAAATTTATTTAATTACATGACATAAAAGCTAAATGAAATCAAGGGAATTTTCATGAAGGAAAACATGCAAAAACATTCTTAACCAAAATGCTTCACAGGAATTGATTTCAGCCACTGCTATAAATTTACAGACACCATCTGCAACTGATCCAGGCTCATGATACAGAACATACTCAAAAAAGCTCCTAACAATGTTGACAATATGAATATTTATATCAGACAGTGCTAACTTCCCTGAAGCACATCTAAACTCTAGTGAAATTTCTGCGTTCTACAGGCACACACATTAATTTTTCAGGTATCAACTAACTAGAAATGTTCATTTTCTCCCCAACTCTTTTTCCACAAGTGAACTTATTTAGCTTTTACACCGGAATGGCAAGTCTAGTTTCATTTTAAAGAAACACTAGATGACCAAATGAAACTTAAATGAAAAACTTAGCAACAAACTAAGGGCACACCTCATCTGAAGTGAATTTTTCCCTCAATGAGAATTTCCTGGAGTCAAAGAAAAGGACAGACACCTCTAACAATCTGCCACACCTATCCCTCATTACCTGCTCAAACATCTCATTTGGGTTCATGGACCTTAAGCTGTTCATGCTGCAGAAGTTTCTACTCATTCTTTTGGGACTTCAGTTCTGCCCTCTGCAGTGTCTTGTTCGCTTCTTCCTCAGTCCCAGAAATACTCCTTTTCCCAAACACTCACATGTGCCACTGAACAGCAGCAGCAGCAAAATCACTGCTTACAACCCTCACCTGCACATCCTTCTTGCCACACCACACTGGAAGGGCTCCATCAGCCCCAACATTCTGCAAGGGGCCTTCGGGGGTCTTTGTTTCATTTGATTTGATGGTTTTAATTACACTTATTTCTCTGATAATGAGAAACACCAGTCCCAAAAAAGTCACTGATACTAATTACAAAGTTCTGCCATTTCGATCAACTACTGCAACAGCACATGTGAGCACGTTTTAACTGTGTAAGACAGAAGCATTTCAAAAACTAATTTGCTCTTGGTTTGCTCATTGCTAATTGTCTACTGCTAATTCACAGCCCAGTTATGAAGATGAGGGACAGGCAACAGCAAAAGACTCAAAAAAAAAAAGGCATGAAATGATCCCTATGGTAGAAATTTCTATGGCACCCTTATTACTTATTTTATGCACCGAATCCCTTTCCCTCCCACCTCCCAAGAAACAAAAAACAATTGATGAACAGAATTCAGTTAAAGGGAATCAAAAGGGTAGACCTTGTGGAGGCCTGCCGTCAAAGCCTAGCTGTGTCAGTTGCACAGGAAGACACCCCTTTTCTTCCTATTACAAGCAATCAACATAATGGAACATTATGATTAATATCAGGTAGTGTTAACAGCTTTAATTAAAGAAAAAATATGATTGCATAAAAGCCAAATGTCATAGTGCATAAATTTAGCACCAAATCATTTGCAATTTATGTAAATTGAAGAATTCTTTACCTGTTGCTTTCTTTCTGTTCCTCTAATCATCTCATTTTTCACAAGACAAATTTGAGTTTTTAAAAATACTGTTGATAAATCAACTTAAACATTAGTAATGTCTGTCAGTATAAAAAGCAAAGTTTACCAGGCAAGCAAACAGGCAAACACTGTTACTTAAAGGTGCTTAAAGGTGTTACTTTGAGGAAGTTCTTTAAACTGTTTTCCCCTCAACTTCAGAGAGCAATGAAAAAAAAATATGAACTGCTTCGTGAATACCACATGATTTCAGAAACCATCCAAACACAATTTTTTTTCTGTTTGAACACAGTGTGTATCCAGCAGAAAAACATGCATGTCAGTTATTTGAGATAATAATCATCACACTTAAGACAGTGAAAACACATTTTGATCATCTTTTTGGCTTAAACTTCTCAAGTCTTAGGTAAAGCATTTCAAATTGCAGAAAAAGCCCGGAGTGCTGCCCATTTTAGCCTCTACCATGATGGATGGATTTCCAACAGCAGTACAAAGCAAATGTGTTCTGCAGAGTAGCAAAGAACTGATGCACTACAAACTTTGGGGCGCTTAACCTTTATTGATTACTCAAAACCTTGGCCTAATAAGGTTTGTCTTGTCTTTAAGACACCTAGGGACAAATTTTCTCCTCAGTTACATGCACATGGCTTTCATTATGATCACGCACAGCCAAGCACTTACCCAAGGACAAAATGTGGCTCTAGGAGACTTTTCATTACTCAGATTTATATAGACACAATACCAATCTTGGGAACTGGCATAATGCTTGTGTGTGCCTTGAAAAAAATTTTGTGTATCCAAATTAGCTCATCCTCAAAAAAAAAGGGGGGGAGGGAGAAATTCTTCGCAATGTAAAAGGAGTTGTGAATATTTTTGTCATTTACAGTTCTTGCTTAAAGCCAACTTTGCGAACCAGACAATCAAAAAATATGGTTTCAATCAAGAAAGTCTATGGCTAAAAATGAGATACCTTCCTCAAAGTTTATGAATGGAAGAAAGAGGAAAACCAAATAAATAAAAGTTAATTTTCTTACTTTGGTATTCATGTTCTGAGAGAACTCCAAAATAGTATCAACTCTTGTCCAGGCATCAGGATGTTCTTTTAAGTGAGTCAACACTTCTTGTGCCATTCTTTGCTGAAAGAAAATTTGATTTGAATAAAGTGTTAGCATTAGATTATTTAAGAATTTATATACTGTCACTGAAGACATCAGTATGCAACACTCCATTTAACTTACTTATCTAAGAGTTAGGCAGAACTCAACCTGCAGCAAGTCCCTTAAGCCTCCTTCTGTGACAGCTGAAGTTGAGTAACAACCAAACTCCAAAAGCCCATTGATGCAGCCCATTATTCACTTCCACTCTTCCATCCTGCATGATTCATCCACACCAGCAGCAAACATGCAAGAACAGCACATGTGATGGGGAAAATCTACTAGGGAATGAAGTTCTCTCTGCTTCCACAAAGTCATCTAGATAGAATTTCATTCTAGCACCCAAACTTTCTAGTTCCAGTGGAAGCACTTACACAAAGTGCCAGCTTTAAGGAACAGTGTTTTGTGGGGCAGAACTCCACAAAGTTGATTTTATTTTGAAGAACCACAAAGCAGAGCATTAGAGGTCTCCAATCCCTACTTCTGAGGGATCCTTGGTGTACCTAACAACCTACAAAACCATAATAAAAACCTGCTGGTGGGAGGAAGCAAGCTGGTCATGCTAATGGTTTGCTCTCCCTTGGAGACTGACATTATCAATTACTGTCCTGGATGCTGTGGTTTCTTGAAAACCTCATCTGAAGCAATTACACATTAAAATAGCTGAATTCATTTTAGCCATCCTTTTCAAAAGCCTGGATGTCCTCAAGAATTTTTAGGGAGCCAAAGTGATGTCAGCCATTTCCAAAACTGGCACCTACTGACAGATCTTGCTGCAAATTGTACCCCCTACAAGCATCAGGCCCTGCCTTACCAACAAGGTGGACATTTTACAACACAATTAACAGAACTTAGTTCATTCTTTCACTGCACTGTAGAGCCAATTTGACAGAGTTACCAAGCAGTTAAAGCTTTGCTCTAGGATTAACTTCAACAGTTAGAACTTACTACAGCCATGCAGCTTTCTAGTCTAATCCAAGTACATACTTGAGCTAATCAGCAACTGGTGTAAGAAAATATGTATTTTCAGCAACTTAGAAACCCAATCAAGACCCCAAATCTATGTACATATAAAATACAAGCAACTGATACATTTGGCATGTGATTTACAAAATAAAACTGGAGGTTCCAGCAGAAAAGGGCAAGAATGTCTAAACTATCTGTACAACACCACTTGCACCTCTGGTTGATACAGTTGAGCACAGTGGAGCAACTGGACCAGCAAGTCCCTGCAGACTTGATATGGACAAGTACCACACAAATATTCTATTTAAGATCACAACCAGTACAGCCCTATTGTTCCAGTGTGACATCAGAGTTAAGAACAAGCAGAAAAAAGATCACTTTTAATACACTTTAGTTTTAAAAGGGAAGGAATAGCTGTATTGCTTCCAGGTTCAGTCTGAAAGCTTGTTTTTATATTGGCCTCCTGTTTGCTTCTAATACTGGTGACATATCCCAGGATCAAATTTCAACACCAAGAGAACACAGACAGTCCATATCCTTCTCCCAGTGCTGAAAGGTTTGCTCTCATACCCACTAACCCATTTTCTGGACATCAAACCCTGTAGTTTCATAAACAGTATGAATTTAGTAATAATGGTTTTAGTCATAAAACAAAGCCTCATGGTGTCGCTGGTACCTAAAAGAAATTTGCAAATAATCTTTCTGGATGTGTGAAGATGTAACAGATCAATGGAATGAAGAGGCTGGGATGAGTGCAGGTAAACATTTATGAGCTGCATGAAATCTCCTTAGTCATGTGTTGCAGTTGGGGTGGGGACATTCTTTCTTTTCAGAGAAGCATACCCAAAAAAAGCTAAGAGGAAAAAAAATTAAATCTGCAGGACAGAAAATAGCTTATTTCTTGCCTAATATAGATCAGCAGATAACAGTTTTGCAAGCAGAGATAAGAACTAAGCAGAAGGAGGAGGCAGGTGAATCTGAAAGCAAGTTCAGCACAGGCCATTCAGGTTGGATTCTAAACCTGTTTTACCCTGACATTACCCTGACCTATTCCAGGAAAACCACTGGTAATCTCCAATTTTAATATTTAGTTTCCTCAGCTCCTATTATTCCTGTCACCCTTTAGAGTAAAGGACTTGAGCTGTCAGGATCTACTGAGAGCCATTTTTTCCTGCATTTTTTCTGAGCCCCCTGGAAGAGGGAAAAGCTCAGACTCCCTGAAATGTCTCCAGTTTGGAAAGGTACTAAAACAGGTGACCAAAGTTTCACTGAGGTGACACATATAAGTACATGTATTTAAACAAATTTATATCATAATTCACTTTTGCCAGTTGAACACCACCTCTTGAATTTTTGCATCTTATTAAATTGATTTTCTAAATATTGGAAACTTTTCCCAGCTGTTTTAAGTGCAGCAATTTCTGACAATACCAGAACAATGTCAATTTGATCACTGTATTTAGTATTACTCCTTTATTTTCTTTATAAACCTTCCCAACCTTTTCAACTCTTTTCAAACCAAACAGCATTATAAGCATCACCTTTTTTGCAGGGCCATAAAAGATCACAAAACAAGTGCCACAGATGTCTATACTTCTAAGGCAAAAGCTACAAGGAATTTTCTGTCATTCAACCACTTAAAAAACTACAGCAAGCAACTATTTGAATTTAGGACATTCAAAATGCAAACATTTCAAAAAACAAGGTATTTCAAAACTTATTGGAATTCATATTAGTAAGCTTTACAAAAGCTTTTCTTTCCCCTAAAGAGATATACAAAGCAAGTATAAGCAAGTATATCATTGTTTATTCTAACAGCTGGAAAGAATAGAAATGCATCAGCTACTTTGTCCCATTTAATTCACTTATTGTTGTGCAAGACTATCTTAGTAAGAGATGCCTGACACTGAAACTCACAATTTGTTGAGCCTGAACAATTAAAATCTGCCAGAAGAGGAACTATGCCAACACCCTTTGCAGCAATACTTGCTCTCAACATTTAAGTCTTGTTTCCAAAGAAGTTCAAGAAATAGGTAAAAGCAATACAAGTTTTACTTGCAAGGCAATATATGCAAACACACAAATGCACGGTCCTTCCATTTCAACTTAGTACTTCACAATCTGCACTAAGTCCAAAGGAAAGAATGCAAGAAGAACCTGTGCAAACTGTAATGGGAAATACAAAAGACCAGACACAAGAAAGGAACAAACTCTGCTATTAAATATGCATGACATGCCTCTTTATAAATACAAACACAGTAATAGCACCACTAGGATTTTTCTTTTAAATACAATTCTTCACTGAAGTGAACATTACATTTATGGCTTCATAATCCTGTCCATGATAAGAAGTAACAGGTCACCCAGACCTTCCTGAAGAACTAAGTCAGAAAAGGTGAGCTGCACCAAGTGTCCTTACCAAATCATATTTGCTAATAATTCTCAACATCAGAAAGCAAGTTAGAAATGAACACACACCAAATAAGCATTTCTCCAAGTGTCATTTCAATGTGAATTCACATTTCATGTGACTGCCAGTGATATTCCAGTCACTAGCTCAGTAAATTCACTATTATTACTAATTGTTACTGAAGTGAATTGATTTTGCTCAGCTGATTTGCTGTAAGGTTAAACATGGTCAATAAATGTACGTTCCAAGCCCACCTTACCTGTGCACCTTCTCCATGGTATAAGCAGTTCACCACATTGTCCAAGAGATTGATATCCAGTTTCTGGTTAAAATCCAGCAGCTGACGAGCTGCATGGTCTGCTAACATTGTCATAATTGCTGGCATAGATTACTGCAAAACAAATTTTAAAAATTTGATCAATTAGTAAGAAATTATTATCAGATGCATCTGCAAAGCAAGTGCTTCAACTTAGCTCATTTGTCTAATTGATACAAGATGCTTATGCTAGCAGTAATAGATAACACTGCTTTAATTGTGGAGCACACACCAGGACAAACTTTTCTTTTTTCCCCCCCTGAAAAATTCAGCCATCACTACCCCCACCTTAACCCTCAGGCAGGGTCTTCAACAGGTAAAACATATAACAACAGTCTGACTAGAGAATGGGCTGAGTTACCAGCACCCTGGGGCCTATTTCAAAGCAGGAACCGACCCCTCCACCTTGTGTCACTACAGCCAAAACCCAGCCCAGCAATCTCAGACGAGTATAGAGTTCCCAAGGCCAACATGCACATTCAGAAGATTCAGTTCCAAAAGCTTTTAAATGCTTGGGTATGGAGGTGAAACGTGATCTACACCCAGAGTAAGAAATTAGCCACAGGGCATTTTTCAAATAGTTGGGGAAAAAGAGAAAACCGCCTTACAAGTTAACCACATCCAAGTAAAAAAATTACCACTGAAACTAAGTTGGCTGAAGGCACTTTGAGAACACGAAGCAAAGGGACTGTTCAATCAGCAGGTTACTCTGTGTGCCATGTGGGATCACTTCAAACTGAAATGGAATTCTACTGGAGGTTTCAGGTCCCCTAAACCCAGGGACACATGCCTTAACTCTTTGTCCTAGATAGAGCAGCCTTGATATTATGCAAAAGGAGTCAGGTGGGGTGTGTGTGCATGTAAGATTCTTTACCAGCCAGAGACTGGTGCAAGATAAAGACATTCATGAAAAGCAGGCAAACGAGCCAGAAGCCACAGAATTTTTGATGGTAACTTATACTGTACCTTTTTCACACCACCCTCCCTCCCCCACGCTGGAAACACCTAATCAAGTTTATTGCTCTGTTCTCACAGAAAATGGAAACTCTAACACATATTCCCACCCTGCCATCTACAGCACCTCTGTGCCACTCCTCGTCCTTTTCAAACCCTGTAAACCTACAAATCTCACTTAAACAGCCAGAAGTCTGGGCAAGTGCAAGATCAATCAAAAAGTTACACCAGAGTCACCTGCATACTCACAAAGATACAACCTGAAACTTTTCCAGGAGCACACCCCATAAAGTCAGATTTGCTCTTATTAAATAACTCCATGTGTAAGGAGGGATTTGTTTTATGCTTTAGGTATTTAAGTCATGCTCAAAAGTAAGGAGCAAGACAAACCTGTGCCTCAACCCAGGTAATTACTAATTAAGTAAAAGTTTTACACTAGCATCCAGACAAGGAAAATCTTTTTAGAAATGTGTATATGCAAGTACTGTCAAGTAATTTCTCTTACTTCTATATATAAAAATAGCCTAAACCCCAAATATTTTAATTGGACTTTTCAGTAGGAAACTCAGTATTACTACACTAACACAACCATTTTAAGGGCTTCATCTTAACATCCAGTCGAGTATTTTAAATACATGTACCTGCAAAACCACGAGAAAATAAACACCAAGTAGAGAATAAAATAAAATAAAATTAACACTCCATGTCTATTCTTTCCTCCTTCAACTCCTAATGTTTTCAAAATTGCGATGTTAAGTTTGGAAGCGAGAAACACAGCAGCAGCAAAGGCTGACTTCATTTCATTCTTTTGGCTCAGAAGGATGCTGAAAATGTCACCTGGCAAAAGAGGGGCAGTGAGCAGCACCACTAGAAGGGAACTGCAGCCATGAAGAGGCTCTGAGCAGTGAATGCTCCCCCAGGCACGCCCCTTTTGTCCACATCTGGCCTCCATGGCTGAGCCGTGAGCCAGGAAAGCGGTTTCCAAACTACAATAAATGTCGTGAACCAATCGCTCCTCAGGCAGGGCCATTCATTTCACACCTGAGCCTCTTTCGGTGGTTTTCAGGCCGCCCCGAGAGCGCCGAGGAGGAGCAGCGTGACCGAGAGAAGTTATTCAACACATGGAAGCAGAAAGGAAATGTTTTGAATAGGGCCCTTTGCCACTCCCAGCATTATCTTCAAAATGACCTACCTACTTCACCAGCCGAAACACAGAAATGGCGGCTTTGTGGCCACCACCACCTGCAGCCAACTCCATCTCCCACCCCTAACACCGTACCCACATGAAGCTCATAATCTCTGATTTACTGTACTCCTACACTTTTCCCTCCCCCATCATGCCTGAACTCTGGAACGGGTTTACGACTCAGCTCCAAGAACCGCCACTGATCAGTCCTTCAATAAATGGGCAAACGGAAATAAAGAGAAAAAGTTGAAAAAAAATAAAATAAAACCCAAACCAGCAAAAAATCTCAACTACAACATAGCAAGAATGTGACATCTACCGAAGGTCAAAAGAACTGCATTTACAGCACTGTTTACACAGTTATCCCAACTCTCGATGACCCTGGACCTTTAACACAACAGTTAGCTTGTTGTGGTAGACCCGATTCATTTTGGCATGTAGCACACAGAAATAACAGCAGGCACTTAATAATAACAAGTGTTGAGCATTTACCATGAATCCTACAGCACCTTTAACCCAGATACTTAAAGCTCATTGGGGGCAGCGACTAATAAAAAAGCAAACAAACCCACCCTGGGAGAGTCACTGTGCTCCATTTCTAAGCACGCAATGCAAATGAATTGCCTCCCTCTTCCAAGGAATTAGCTGCATCACTTGTAAATCCCACCCAGGAGGGGTGAGTGGCTCTGAAACGCAGCGCACGATAAACGCGTTCGCATCACACTCCACACACCAGCAATGGCAACGAAACCGCCCCTTCCCTTCTTCACACACACGTGAAGGAGAAGGACGAGACGGATTAAGTAACATCTGCCCGACACCTCGGAGCGTTCATTTTCGGCTGGAAATAACTCACACCCACCCAGCGCGGCCGCCCTTCCCCGGCTCCTGCCGCAGCGCCCCGGCGGGCGGGCAGCGCCCGGGCTCTCGGGCAGCCCCTCCGGCTCCCGGTTCGGGCCGGC
>VYXD01009300.1:2594148-2635490 GCA_013397195.1 Hylia prasina | reverse complement strand
CGGGGGGGCTGATCCGTGCGAGGAGAAGGGGTTTGGGGGCCTCTGCTCAGTGAAGTGAAGGGACTCGGTGAGCTTTCCTCAGTGAGCTAAAGGGGTTTGAGTGAAGGGGTTCGTGGGGCTTTGCTCAGTGAGGTGAAGGGACGCGGGGGTGCTTCCCGTGAGGGGAAGAGTTTCGAGCACCATTCCGTTTGTGCTGAGGCGCTGTTCGGAAACAGGGAGTGTAGCCCCCCCTCTGTCTGGGGGCTGTGTGGCAATGGCGGGCATTGCCCCACGGCTCTCTCACTCAGGGAGGCAGTGGAGTATCTCAGCTGTAGCGTGGGCCCTGTGAGCAGCAGGACCACCAGCCCTCTGTGGGTGCTGTCCCTTACCCCGGCAGCCCTGCGCTCTCCAAAGCCTGTGCAGATCCCAAGTGAGGTGCGTGTCCCCGCCGCTACGATGCCTCTGTCCATGGGGTCTCCAGTTGTCTGCAGCAGCCCCTTACAGGTGCCCTCCAAAGTGTGCTTCAGGCAAGGCTGGCTTTAGATTTATCCAACCCTCGGTCTGTGTGCGGCGTATTCGGTGACCAGACGGGAACAGGGCTGATCTTGGGGTTTTTCTGTGGAGGCACAAACCCAGCAGGCTGTGGTTGCTCACCTCATCGCTGCAGGAGCAGAGAACGTGCTTGCCAACTTTCACATGGAAAAGCTCCTACCAGTGAATACTCTGTACCTACAGTTTCATTTCTTCAGTCTTACCTCCTTATTAGAAAAAGCCATAGCTGTGGAAACCTGTGACTCACTTCTGTGAGGAGGTTACTATTAGGAAATATTTAAACACCTCTCTAGGAACAAACTTTCTTTTTCATCACTTCACTTGAAGTAGTTACTTTGTTTTTGAGATAGCATTACGCTGAACAGTGAAACTTGTAATAGAAACGATACTTTTGATTTGTGGAATGCCCTCGGGGTTGGTTTCCAAATGAAACTTTCTCCATAGCTTTGTTGAGGTGGCGTTCACCTGTGCTATGGCTGGGAGTATGGGTGGGATGTTTAAGCACTTTTGCACAGTTTTAAAAGAAAAAAAAAATAGTGTTTTGTGGTGTGTAGACTGCTTGGGAGTAATGGCTAAATTACCACTGGTGTGAAGTTTGTATCTAGCAGGCAGGTGCCTTGCCGTTGCTAATAAGTCAGAAGAAGGAAACAACTATGTTTTTGAAGCCTTTGTTGGCTTTTTGACTTTACAAATAGTGTGTGCTCAGCCATGTAGCTGCTGGATGGGGCTCAAAACCTGTATTTTTTCCATATGATTTTTTTAATCCATACCTTCTGTGGAATGCAGCAGTTTAAAGTTAGGCATCTGTAGTCATCCCCAAAAGATTCTCAGTGCAATTAAAACCATAACATACTTGAATAAATAAATACAGTTACACATACTTACACTGTTCTGATTGCCTGACCAATTCTGTGGGGCATTCCAGTTCCTCAATATTCATTTGGTGGGTGTGTGTTATGTGGTTTCTTTACTTTGTTTCTGGGACAGCTGGGGAAATCTTGTATTCAAATACACGTTTGTGTTTTGGGCAGAATCTCAGAGGATGCAAGAGAGTGTGGTGCCAAATCAGATCCTGTAATGTCCTACTGCACTTAATTCCTCAGTTAAGTTTCTTGGAAAAAAATTCTGCAGCATTTAAGCCTTGAAGAGCTGGAATGTGAATGGTCTCTTTTATTTTTTTATCACGCCTAAAAGGAACTGCATCCCGTTGTTAACATCTGTGTCAGGGTGGTAACAGTGCTTTGTTTAATTCAGCTTGTTTGTCTTGCTCTGGTGGGTTGGCCTTTGCAGAGTGACTGTAATTGAAGATAGCACTGGAGCTGCTGGGATTGAATTTGAAAGCGATTCCAGTAGACTGAATGGGCATAGCAAGCTGTTGGTGGGTTAAAAGCCTGGCTGTAACTCTAGCACTTAGAATAAACAGTTCCTATGTGTGTTTTGATGTTCTAGCTAGCTCTGGTGTTCAAAACAAACTGATGTAAGAGACCAAAAAGTCAGATTCTTTTAACTCCTTCTGCTCGTGCAGAAGGTTCGCTTCTATTTTCTTTGTGTGTAAATGCATGTAGGAGACAAATGTTTCAATCCCTAAACCAGTTTGTTAAATGAATGTTTAACTATTTTGGGAGTCGATGCAGCTTCACAATTTCATCAGGTGTTGGTAGTGCCCCAGATTGCAATGTGGTTTTCATAAAGTGCTGGAGTAACAAACACAGCAGGGGTTGCCTCTGCCAGCTTGTTTGCTAAATCCTGTGCTTGAGCAGGGGAGAGTTCCTGTCCTGCCTCATCGCTGTTATCTCAAATAACACTTTAATTTTATTTTTTTTTAAAGATAGCCTTCCTATCTTCCTGCAAGCTGTGGTCTGGGAAAACTGAACTCTTCCTTCTGTAAGGAGCCAGGTGAAAGCTGGTTCACCAACTTGGGGCAGGCAGTAAAAAGCAGCTGTTTTAGCAGGGTGTGTGTATCTGATCACAACTTTTCTCCCACACATGCTATTAGGAGTTGTTGTAAGCTTGTGCTTGCTGTTTTGTTGCCACTGTTCCCTGTCTGATGGCTCCTTTATTAGATGTTCAGTCTGGTATTTCAGCCTTGCTGGAATCAATAGAAAAATTTGCTTGGGTTTCAGGTCAGCAGCGTGGCCTGGTAGTGATAAAAGCTAACTGCACACTAGGCTGGATCAAAAGGAGCATAACCAGGACATCAAGTGAAGTGATTCTTTCTCTCTGCTGTCCACTCAGCAGCTGCATCTGGCACACCATGGCAGGATTTTGGTCCATCACTACAAGAAAGATGTGGAAAACCCTGTGCAAGTCCAAGAGACCCCATCTTCCAGGTGGAGAAGGGACTGAGGGACCTGGGCTTCTTCAGCCTGGAAAAAAGGCATGGATGAGGGGAGACCCAGTAGCACAAATCAAAGCAGCAGTGGCTATGGGCAGAATGAAGTAACTAAGCTTTTTATGGTCTATTTGTTCTTCACAAGAGCTTCACAATTTGTGGGGGTTAATATATTTTGGATGCTTGTCTAATCCCTGCACACAGTGTTTGGGGTGATGGGATGGGCCACCAAGGTCTGAGAGTGTCACAAAATAAAGGTTATGAGAATAGGCCAGCAGTGCTTATTAATTTTCACCCCAAAGTAGAGAGCCCTTCCTTTAATGCATTTTTTTTTTTTACTCTTAAAAGCTTTTTTGTTTGTTTTTGGACACTCTTCCTGTAAATTTGCTTTAGCAGATCATCTCCTTTAGCTGTGACCAATTTGGTTTTTCCAAACCAGAATGATTTTCTTGGCTGGTGTGCCAGCATTAGGGGTTGTGCATCTGGAAAAGCTGAGGTTCTAATACAGGGAGGAGGCATGCAAATAAGAGAAAAATATCGAGCTGGTGTCATAATTTCTTGACTGGTGAAGTAGGACTTGTGAATGGAAAGACCAGGGAAGAGAATAAAATAAAGCTGGGGAAATAATGCAAAGAGAAGGCAGGTGTTGAGTGAGGCTGAAGTGAAAGGAATGAGGCATTCACAGGAAATTGCCAGCTGTAAATTTTCAAGGATGTCTGGGCAACGCACAACTGAGACAATCTGTTAATGCTGAGTGTCATTGTGAACAGCTCCAGCCTCCACCTCATCCTTCAGGAAAGGCCCTTTCCCCATCCGTGCCTTTATGGGGGGCGTGTCCTGACGGCAGAGTCTGCACTTTACCACGCTGTGTCTATTGCCAGGGCTTTCTTCTCAAAGCAGGGAAAGATGCCTTGTAGTTTCCACTGTCTCTTGCAGCTGCCCCACTTTGTTCTGGGATTATTGACGTGATAGGACCAGGAAATATGTTTGGTTAATGAAAGGAATGCAGAGAATTTGTTCTGTCCTTCCATTCTTCCTTCATGTCATTCTAGAAATGGCAGAACTAATCCTGCCTGAGCATCCCTCTTCTCACTGAGCATCTGCTGCCATTCTTAATTGGTTTAATTTTTCTTTGGGAGAGCTTCTAGTGTACTTTTTTAATTCTTTAATTGCTTTTGTGTGACTCCACCTTTGCTGTGCTTTGGCCAAACAGATTTTGCATTTAATCTAATTTTTTCTTTGGAAGAAAGCAACTGTCTGTTTTGATGAATGTCCCAGATCAATGATTTCAGAGAGCCTGGATGTAAGAAGAATATTAACAGCATTTGCAGATGATCATAAGTCAGGTGTTACAAACACAAGTAGGAAGAAATAACACAACATAATCTAAAAATCTTGGAAATAGGAAATTGAGTGTAACTGAGGGGAAATAAAAACTGATGTGTCCTTGGGGGAAAAATAAGAAGTTCATTTCAAGGGAAAACTTGGAAAATAGAGCTGAGGCAGAAAGTGGAGAGCAAATGAAATATTCTTTTGCTTGGTGACAGGGCAAAGGAAAGGACAACATAATTAGGGAGTATGTGTGGGCACTGCTTGGAACAGCAGCAGGGTGGTGGCCTAAAGTAATTTCAAGAGCAGTCATAGAATATTTTAACTGAACCTGGGTATCTCATTATCAATGTGTTTTAAACAGATGGGCACAATTTCAGAGACAATTGGTGATTAACATTTGAGAGAGTAAAGGTATGAAACGTGTAAAACATGACTGAGGAAAAGCCAAATAGGGATATATTCATCAATACACTTCCTAAAGTGATGAACTTTTAATCAGTTGATGAATATATTGAGATAATTAAAATAGAAAGGTTTAGGCATAAAATTTCAAACTGGAAACTATCTTTTCACTGTATGTACAAATCTCTGAAAAACAGATTCAACTGGGAAAAGCAACTGGGAAAAGCCACTCTATATTACAGGGAACAAATTCTCCATCTGCAGTCTTTTTGGTGTCCCACTGATAACTGAATTCTTCTCTTAGCCAAACCTTGCTTGGCATATTCATGTGAATTTTGTTGATGCTGAAATGAGGTCAGAAGGGAAGGGTTAGAAATTTCCCCCTTCTTCCAGTGAAGTTCAAATAAGTGAGTTTATAAAATTTTCACTGAAAAAAGTCTTTAACTATGTAAACAAGTGAGCACAGCGAGATATAAATACTGCTTTTGCATTATGTAGCTATAAAGTAATACTTGTAACTTAAGAGAAATCAGCTGTTCTTCAAGAACTGTTTCACTGTAATAAACTTAGCACAAATTCTTAGGCTCAGCTCTAGGAACAGTTCTAGAATCTGCAGCTGTGAACCATTTTCTGTGATGCTGTGACTCTGTCAGGAAGATGGTGTGAAGTCTGCTGACACAGGGACTGCCATAAAGCCATGTCAATAAAATCTTGCAAGGAGGCAAACAACAAGCTGTCACCCTTTTGTTAAACCAGATTTGATCATCTCTGAAAATATTCATTAGTTCTGAAATGTTGGGTGGTGGTTTTTTTCTTTTTTGTGTTTTGGGGTTTTTTTTATACCTGCTTTTGATACAGTTTCTTAGGGTTTGTTTTTCTTTTTGGTCTAACCCATTGCAGCTTTAGAGGACCTTAAAGATTTGGGTTTTTAAAGGAAAAGTAGTAGGATTTGTGTTCCAAAATAGCAACCAAACTGTAAAATTCAGGAATCTGAGAGAAAATATTCTATAGTGTCAGTGCTCCAAATGCCATTGACAGAGACTATTGATTCTCCCCAATAAACTCTCCACAATGTTAAATCTAACTATTGTCTCTGGGCAATTGCCTGTTACTTAGCTCCACTTTGTATTTAAAATGGAACTGCTCACTTCATTGTGATCACGTCTTTATTTGGGGCATTACTTGATCTTTCAGCTTTTGAGGCAATAATCTCTGTCTAATGAGTAAAATAACTCCAGATGGCAGTTGAGGAATAACTCCACTAAATATGACTCTTTTGTCTTTAGTAAATTCTTGATATTTACAAGATTGGTGAAGCCCTGTTCTCGCTATGATTTAGTAGGCATGTGATAACTTTCAGTCATTAATCTGATTTAAACTGAAAAAACTTCACTTTATATCCACAGGCAACAGTAATGCCCCTTGTGGAATAACAGGCAGCCTCTTGCATCCTTCTGCAGCTGGGATTGTGGATCACAGGATGTGAGTGCCATGGCATTAATGTGAGTGTGGTGGGTGTCACTTCCATGAGAATCCGTGGCTTTAGTGCCTGCCAAATTCATAAACACATCGGGATAAAATGCAGGTTATAGCTCCAAGTGAAACTGGTTTATAACTGATTTATCTCAGTCCAGTCTCAGCTTTAGAACTGAGCCCAAATTCTAATGTTCCTCAGCAGTTCCAGGTGTTTTTAATGCATTGCTTTTGCCTTCCATGCTGCCATGTGTACAACTTGGCTAGCCCTTCCCAGTTCCGTAGTGAGCAGCCTTGAATTAAAATGTGTTCCCCAAGTGATGAGCATGAGGCTGTAATTCCAAAACAAGCTCCTTTAACTTGCTCATTTTAGAAATCAGCAACATCTTTTTTTACACTGGGAAAAGAAAGAGGTAGAAGGATGGAAGGAGTAGAAACCAAATCACTATTTAGGTTTTTCTTGGAGAGGTGATACTAAGAAACAATTTGGAGGAAAATGCAGCTTTCAGTTTTGGGCAAATAACACTGTGCTGAAGGAAAAGCTCTCACATTCTTCCCAAGCTTTTTGAAGATGAGCTTGCAGGTTTTTGAATGTACATGGTATGCACAGAATCAACTTTCAATTCAGCAGGATTCTTGGTTATTTTTTCACGTTTTCACAGTGAACTCCTTGATTTTAGATATGGGGTTTTTTTCTCTTTAAGCTTTACTTATTTGTTTTCACTCATTTCTGTATTTCAGTCCATAAATTATTGTTCAGCCTTTGGCAAGTTGTATTTTTAAACTGCTGCTCTCTTCTGTCATACCTGTGACTAAACTTAGTCTTTGATCATTTTCCTTTGTGGCTGGTCTTTTCCACTGTGAAGGAAAAATTAGAACTAAAAAAAAAAAAAGTATTTCTATCCTTAGAATACTTTTCCCCCTGCGAGCATCCTTTGAAGAATTTGATTTTAAGGGAGCATCCCTGCAAGTTCTGTGCTCAGGTAGCAGTAAGCAGTTTTGTAGGCGGCTCAGGATGCGAAACTTGTCATCACAGACTGAAATCAACAGGGCTGCCACAGAGGCTGCCACACATTCCTTGTGTCACAGAGGTCACCCCACTTCCAAGGGGCATGTCAGCAGCACCTTCCAAGGCAAAAGCCAACTTCACTTCCCCCTGCAAGGAAGGATTGGGTCCAAATACCTCCAAGTTACTTCCCAAAATGTGAAAGATGCTGGTGTAGGTGACCAGTTTGTCTTTGTGGATGGACAGGCCTTTTGTCATTCCCTCTTTCCTTCTAGGACTGCAGCAAAGATGCTGCATGTATTTTCTTCCTGGATAATTAGACTTCAACGATTTGGGAAATGCAGGTCTTGAGAGCTGCCTGCACAGAGAAAATGGGTAATTAGAAGCATGTGTTGTGCTCTGAGTGTTCCAGGGAGCTGTCTGGGCCAGAGTGAAAGGCTGGATTTGCACAGTGTGACATTGCTGTGCAGATGCAAACCTGGGGTGCCTTTAACCATTCTAATTGCATTACAAACTTAGTTGAAAACAGGGGATATTTATTCATAAGGTCTCCAGTTTGATGATTTTTGCCCTGGCAGGATCTTAGATGAAGATCTGTATTTACATACAATTTTTTGACCAGCATGTTGCCCAAGTTATTTCTGAAAACTGACTTTATAAAAGGTAAAACTAAAATATTGGCATTCTACTCCAGCTGTAGGAAAGGAATGTTATGCTTTAGTTAGGTGTCACCTAACAGCAAATTAGCCTTAAACCTAAATCTGTCTAATATGTCCTGGATTGTGGATGGAAAAGGACTTTGGGTTGGTTTCAAGATGCCTGTTAGATACAACCCACAAAGCTGAAAAAGGTTTCTAGGACAATGTACATGAAATGAAATTGCACTTTTCATCTGCCAAGTCCTTCATTCTTGCTCTGTTTAAAATCGGTATTGTGGGGACGTAGCAAATTACTTTGTGATGTGTTTCAGCCAAGCAAGCTCGTGGTTATGGCCGAGTAATGGAGAACTTTTATACTGATTTTTTTTTTTTGGTGAAGGGGTCTCTGAGTTTGATGACATACCCTATAAAATCTTTGGTTAAAAACAAATGCCACCTCCTCTTAGAGCAGAGATGTGCTTTGTGCTTAATGCTTTCCCTCATGAAAATAATCAGCATGGAATGCTAATATTTTTTTATATTAGATTCTTATACAGAGGGGAGAAAGGTATTCTGCTTGTGACACTCTGAAGATCACTCAAGTATGATCAATAATCCATTAGCAGGAATCTGTTCCATTTAACACCACTAACAAGTTTTTCCATCCCTTCCAAGTGTAAAGCAGGACAGAAGTAATCTGGAAGGTTGAACTGTGGAGGAAGTCAAAATGGCACTAAAAATAGTTTAATATAAAGGTACTTAGCAGAAACCACATCTAAATCAACCTTATTTTTAATACAAAATGTCTTGTATGGCTGCCTGTATCTGCTGTGCAGCAGAGAGGCACAGTGAGGGCATTTCTTCATGCTAGAGTGTCGTGGCCATGAATGCAACAAAGCTGCTTTACAGAGATTTATTACACCTCACTCCTCAGAGAGGTCTGGATTGTACCCAGCCTGGAGGAGCAAATAATGATGAAGGATGATACAAGTACTTCAGAGTTTTTAGCTGTGAGTGACTGGCAGGATGTCCAGCTGTGATGATTTAATAGATTACCCTGGTGAATTGGTGACCATGAATTTTATCTAGTGTTGGTTTGGGATTATCACTTTACTATCACTTGGGACAGCAATTTTAGGTCAAATCCTGTTTTTCTGTGCATCAAGGATTCCACTATGTCTTTACGCACAGGAAGAAGTGTAGGAAAATGAAATCTTCTTATGGATATTATACAATCTAAAATATATTTAATGGCTTTTGCTTTTTTCTAGACTGAGAAATCAAGTTTGAAAGTAAACCAACAATAGAAGCATTCATGATTTGTTTTTTAAAAGCCACACATTGTCTTATCTTATTCAAAGCAGAATTTTTCTGATCACCAAATTCTGTTTCCCAAAGTTATGTAATAAAAACAATTGTCAGATCTATTATGATAGTCTAGACTAGACACAAAAGGGGAACTCTGGGGCAAACATGGAGATTTTCTCATGGAAACAGATAACAGGAAGACTAAAATCTATTCTTCCTCTCTTTTAAATAAGTAGTCCAATCTCTAACCTTTCAGAATAGTTCAGTTGTTTTCTTGGCAGGGGTAAATGGCTGCAGTAGATTGTTCTAGAAGAAAATGTGCCATTGTCAGCCCTTCTCTGCTGGGTGGGTGATAAGGGCCTGTAAAAGCCCTGTGTTGTCTCCCAAGTAGTCCAGAAGCAAGGCTTTTCCTCTCCCATATGGATCCTTGTGTATGTGAGATAGATTAATGGCTTGTCAGAGGAGCACAAACCAAGCTATGGAATTTAGCTGGAGTGAAATGGTTCTGTTTTCTGAAACCTTTAATGGAACAGATTTTCCCAGTGGGAAACAAAGACATCTCCTCAGCTGCACTGCCTATATAAGGGATCAGGGAACAACATTGGAAGAGGGGTCTGGGTTTGTTTGCATCTTCCCATCCTGATCCTACACCTCCCTCTGCCTCCTGACCCCAGGTGGAATGAGGTCCATGTAAGGCCAGGGCTGCCAACCCAGGAGAAGTTTTCATTAAGAGCTCACTCTGCAGAACAGCACTAATTTGTGAGCTGGAGCCCATTGCAGATACAAACTGGGTCTCAAGGGGGATGGGAATTTGTTCATGTGTGTTGGTATCTGGGTCACAAGCCTGATGGAAGGGGACAACACAACCCATCAAGTTTGGGAATGGGAGCTGTGAAATGTTACAGCAGTGGGATCATCCCTTGTGGCTTGTGGTAATTAGATAAAATTTGCTGATTAACGAGGCCATAGTTTCACATACGCTTTAAGCCAGCACTGAAGTCTCACCTGACAAATGTGATTAGTTTTAACCTGGATGTGGAGCACTGTGGCTATAGAGAGCTTTCTTTCCAGTAGGGATGAGCATGGAGCTAGGATTAAGTGGGAAGGGGGGTGCAGGACATGTATATTTCTGGAATTTGGGAATACAAAAAAAATTGAGAGGAAAATAAGACAGTGAAATGTATTCTCTTATTTTGAAGCTTTTTATTTTTTCAGTCTCTTTCTCTTACTCAGGTCTTCTGCTCTACCTTCCTTTTTAGGTTAGGTGAGGACAGTCCCAAGCCAATAGCCACCTGATCTCAGGTAGTGATGTGGTGTTTGCTCTCCCTCCTTCCCACTGAGCCAATTGTATGGAATACAAGGCAATATGTGCTCCCCTCAAAGGTATGCTGCTGAAAAGCCAAATTACATTCAAATATACATAATGTCATTTCAGATGCACAGGGAGGCTTTAAATTAAGAATCTAAAATTACAAAGTCAAAACCTTTGACTTCAAGGGATGTAATTTCTTTTTTTCTACAATGCATGGTCCAGCATACCTTTAACCATTTGAGGTTTTTAACCATCCAGCATTCTACTTTGGGCAGCACTGTTTAAAAGTTCGTTAGTATATGTAAGTAATTAGCAGCCTGGCTAAATTAAGTTATATTAAACTAAAGGTACATATTGCTGGTCTATGGGATAGGTACATAACCCATACAAATAGCATGCATGGAGTGCTATTTTTGGCATAATTACTATAACTGTAACACTGAGAAAGCCAATAGGAAATAGCTTTTGGATATAGAATATAAAATGTATCTCAAGGGATGTGAGGGAGACATGATGGGTTGAAGATGGTAATCTTAACACAGTAGAAACCATGAAGGGGACAGTTCTGTACAGGATTTAGTAATTTTCCCCAATTTTTTATCTCTAGCGACCTTGATCTTTTTCTGTCAGTTCCACCAATCTTGTGGATGGAGTGGTAGTTGGCACTTTTGAATATTTCTTCCTCTAGTAGGAGGAAGGAACAGTGAGAGCAAGGGGAACAAGCTTAATTGTTGCATTGCTGCCTAAGGTAAGGGTTGCAGAAAATTACTTTTCCAGTAGCTGGGCAGGGTTGGTGGCACTCACAAGTTCTGGGTGCAGCCCAGTGATCAGCAGAAATGTGATGACTGTGTCAGAAAGGACACAAATGTGTGGTGATGAGGCAGGCTGGCAGGAATCCAGGGAGTCCACTGGAGTCAGGCACAGCAGGGGCAGGGCTGAGCACAGACCTCAGGGAAGAACCAGGGAATTCAGCCTGAGCTGAAAGGTGTCAGTGGCCAGAGCATGGGATGGGGGTCTCAGGGGGAGGCTCTTCAGGGTGATGATGCACTCAGGATCCAAACAGACTCTGAACTTCTCCAGGTAGCTTTTATTAGCAGAGTTGCTTTTTCTATTGGGGTGGGGGGAACCAACAAAAACCAACCTACTTTTCACTTGGATTAAAGTTTAGCCACTTCAATTTTCACCCCAGCAGAGCTCCCTGTTACAGACAGATGAAGCTGTGCCAAGTGCTCTCGCTAAGAACACCTGAACAGTATATTCTTTGTAGAAAGTTCACCCTTCCTATTAACTGAGGTTAATTGTAGCTTTGCAATTGCTACCCACAAGAGGAAAAGAAGAGTGTTTCTACCTCTGAGCTATAATTTGTATTTATATTTTTTTGACTGTGATTGAAGGTACCACAAGTTCTAGGCCCTGGTAGTTGAAGGCACAGTGCACACTCAGAATCAAAGACTGATGACATCCTGCCCCAGAAAATTTACCAAGTCAGAAAATAATGTAGGAAAAAGTCTCACAACATCCCCACAAAGTGAGAGCTGAGAAGTCTTGGGACTCTGGCTTGCTCATGCTTGCAAATGAAATATTTTTGACTCGAAACTGTGAAGTCAAACATGTTTGCTACAAGACCACTGCAACAACAGGTGAGATGGTGGCTTTGGAAGGCATCCAAAGTCAGTGTGTTTCAAGGAGAAGCTGGCAAGGCTCCAAAGAAATAGGTTTTTATTCTGCTTTTGGGGTGGTTGTTTTTCCTCTGCAGATTGTAGCCAGCATTCGTCAATTGAGTTATTTTGCATTTATTTTCATTGTTCTGAGACAATAAATTCTCAGTGGCAGGAGTTGCTAAAATACTGTAAGTATGGCATTTATTTCCCTTCCTTGACTGGAGAAAAGCTCTTTAGTTTGTAATCACTCTTTGAATAGTAGTCTGTGACCCAGGGAAGTTAATTTCAGCAGCAATAAAGGCTGTGTCTTTTGTTCCTTCAGAAAATAAAATTTTCTGGAAGGACCATGGAAAATTTTTGGAACTTGACCAATGTGCAAATTCATTATGCCTATTTCTGTCTCCTGGTGTTGGGAGAAGGAACCTCTAAAATCTGCTCAGAGACCTAGAATAGCTTTTATTTTGTAACCAACTTCCCTTTGCAATGTAGTTCATATTTCTTTTGTTAATAAAGAGAATTGTACTGAAGTTTTGGGAGGATAGTAGTTACATTACTTGTACTGGAAGAAAACTTCCCTCTAAAGCTTAATGTATGACATTTCTGTGTCCTGGAGGGGGCTGTTCAGCCAGGTTTGCAATTAAACAGCCAACAACAAGAGTATTTTACTGCTGAGCTGAGATAAATCATCAGCTCCATCATCTTGTGTCTAAAACACTTGTGAATCTAATAATTATTTTTGTCAGCCAGTCCTTTGTGCTTTTCATCTCAGCAACACTCATTGTCAAATAGCAATTTCACTTGTTAATCCTCCTCCTATCTCCTGCTGAGGCTGTCTTTTTGGCCTGTTTCAGATCCAGCATGTTCCTTCTTCTTCTGACAACGAAATTTGAGTTTTGTTCAAACCTTTTCCCAATTGCCTCCTTGTGGGCTTAGAAAAACAAAATTCTGGTTTATGGAGATTCACCTATTGCAAATCTGCCCTTAGATTTCTGCTGATGCAAAATTCCAATTTGAGCTTGGAAGTAAGGGGTTAGGGGTGTTAGGGATGTTGATGTTACACAATTCACTCCTCTGTCAGCAGTGCTAGGATCCTGGTCCATGAAGTTGCAAGTCTGTCCTGTTAAATTTGAGGTTTATAATCCCACTGCAGGCCTAGCAAAGGTGATCCTATACTGTAAGTGTTTTCAGGTTATCCCTGCTCCAATCCATTTCTGTGTTTATAGGGACAGCTTCATGAGATATGAAGATACTCTTGGTGCAGCCATCAGAGAAATGTCCACTGCTACCACTTCCCTTGACTCCTAGAGATGCCCAGTTTGCCTGGCTTAGTTTGTGCTCTGCTTTCTGTCCCCCTCAGGAAATCACCACTGACAGGAGGCCTGGTTAGAAGTGAAACCTCAGCCCTGTGTGACCCTCGTGCTGCTTTGGAGAGGAGCAGTGACAGTTTGCTGAGTCTGGAAACACTTTTCTCTTATCTCCAGGGCAAAGCACAGTGACTGTTGCCCAGTTCCACCACGAAGGACTATCAGTGCTGTTCCATCTTGGTTACAGACATGACTAATCCCTCTTATTACTTTTTCTTTTTTCCCCCAGAACTGCCAATTAATTTGCCAATGCCAATTTTTCTATGCTCATTCTCTGATACTTTTCAATCAAATGGAGGTGGGTTACTGTAAACAGCCCTACTAGCAGGTATACCCAGTGCAGCTCATTTCAGCAGAAATGTGTTACAGAGAAATTGTGACTCAGGTGGAGAGGCAGCATAGAGCTTCAGGAAGGAGGGAATTCACTTGTCCTGGAGGCAGACAGATATTTGCCTTGGCTTCCTGTTCACTTTATCTCTGATTCCCCCCTCAGCCCTTTGTGGGGTGATCAAAACTGCGAAGGCTGTTATCGTTTCCTTCCTCAGCAAACCAGCCCTTCAGGAGGGTTGCAGGAGCAATTCCATTCCATGAGTCTTCCATGGTGAGTTTTAAGGTGATGTGCAGTGAGGAGGGCCTTTAAAGCTCATCTTGTTCCAGCCTCTTGTCCTGGGCAGGGACACCTTCCCCTGGATACCCCTGTGGATATCTGAGCTGCTCAGGAATTAAGGCAAACAGCCCAGCTGTCCATAGCAGCCACAAAACTGGGGTATTTACCCTGCAAAATGATGTTGTCACACCATTGCTTTGGGAACATGACACTAAATTTCATTAAGTCGTGTGGCTGTGCTAATATGATTTCTTTACTGTGCTGGGCATGTCTGTGAGTTCTGGTTTTATCCGTAAAATTGTTGCCATTCAAACATTGTCTTGTCAAATGTCCCAGACTAAATTGTCCCAAATTTAACCAGTTGGGCCTTACACCTTAATCTGGGATAAGCAGGGCTTGATGTGGAACAGTTCTTCCATTCGTGGCTGTATATTCCCTGCTCTCCCCTTGCATCACATCTGAGCATGTGGCACAGCCTGGGCTGGGTCAGCAGAGAACAAACCTGCCAAAACCAAATTTGCCTTTCAGATCAGCCTGTTGGGCTGAGCTGCACAATCACTGGGTCTCACAAGGAGAGGGAAGAGGCAAAGCCTGGTGCTTTGCCTGCCTGGAGCTGTCCTGGATTGGAGGAAAAAATTAAGATGTTCTTAATATGAACGTTTTGGTCCAGGAGCTCCTGGCCTAATGCAGAAAACCCTTGTTGCTTGTATATTCCAACCCATTAGACCTGGCTGCTTCTTTATTTTTCATAATTATTTGATACATGATTTATTATTAAAATAATTAAACCATGAATCTTCACATTATTTACAGTTTTTCTCATGTTATTAAGCTGTAATTTGACCAGGAGATATGAGCATAATTTACCATATGATTGCATAGCTTTTAATGTGTGCTTCTACAGTGAATAGCAGCTATTAAGCTAAGTGGTTTGCCCTGTAAAATGACATGATGTCATAATATTTCTCTGAAAATACAAAATTAAGTATCATTAAATCCTATAATTAAGTAGCTACAGGTTATATTTGCAACTTTAAAAGTGGAGTCAGGCAGCCTGATTCTTCTTGCTGTAGTATGCCAGGAATTTTGTCAAAACTGTACGAGAGCAAGTAGTGTGCTTTAAAGGACATGAGCTGCTTCCCCAGCCCTGTATTTCAGTGTAATCCCCTTTTTCTTCTCTTTCCAGGAACTGGGGTTTTCCAGCATGTTTGTATCAGCAAAACAACTGTTCCAGGAGTGTGTATATTCTTTTTTTTAAATAATAAACCCGGTTTTAGTGACTATTTTTCTTGTTCACAACTGTTCCAGGAGTGTGTATATTCTTTTTTTTAAATAATAAACCCGGTTTTAGTGACTATTTTTCTTGTTCACAACTCTTCCAGGAGTGTGTATATCCTTTTTTTAAATAATAAATCAAATTTTAGTGACTATTTTTTCTTGTTCTTTAGAAATCATGTGGATTTCGTAGATGATAGTATGTGATTGATCATAAACTGTTAGGGGGGGTTTGCTTTAGACAAATATTTAATCCTCTTCTTTTTCCTTGTCAAATTTTCTTAACGTTTTTGACAGGTTTGATTATTTGTTGTTCTTTTAAATCTTTCTCTAGTTCTAAAATAAGTAGTTGGGCTTTTTTGTGAATTTAACATGATTTGTATTACTTCTATTCTTCTAATTTATTTTCTTATTTTCTAAAGCACAGGATATTTTAGCAGCTGCTGCAGTTAATTGATCTCTGGTGCTTCTCATTTTTACACTACATGTAAATAGTATAATTTTTATTCAATGCTATATACTTTTTAGTGTTTTTAGAGCTATTAATTTCAAGATTATACCTGTTACGTTAGAGGGATGTATGACAGCGCTGTTTTGAAGCTGACGGGTGATTCTCTGCCTCTGAGACGTTGCGACGGCCCCGGCGCAGTGAAATAAATGGTTTGTGCCATCTACTGGTGCCGGCGGGAGATGCTCGGAGCCGGAGCTGGGACGGGCTCCAGCGTGCGGTGTGGGAAAAGAAGGAACCTCGCTGTAAATAACGAGAATGCTGTTTATTATTTGGTGTCTTTAAGTGCTAACTGATGTTAAACACGTGCTGCTTAACTCACGCATTAACCCTTTTCCCGCCCCTGCCTTCCCAACCGTGCCCTACAACTTTATCCCTATTTTTATAGACCCTGAAAGCATTTTGTTTTACAGGTAGGTCAGTCATGTTTTAACGGAGTGGAACAGTCCAAGCTGATGGTGTAGAGTGTGCTGTGAGTGTGAACATGGTTTGTCTAAACCTGTTAATCTTTCTATAATAATTCCTAATTACAATATATGTCATGGTCACTTATAATTAAATATAACTCCCCCAAACACATTCTCCCTTATGGGTTGTCTCTGATGCTTGTTCCCTTCTTAAGCCTGGAGTTATAAAGCTGCTGGGCTGAGAGACTCCAGCCTAGCTCAGTGCAGGGTTAAATAAGGCCTTTTAGCTGAAACCTCTTTGTATCCTACAGCCTCATAATAGGCTATTGTATTTTCTGGGGTTTTTATAAGGCTCAGATGTCATACTCAATTCTTAGTTGTTTCAGAATCACCAGTGTTATCACTGGTGTGTTTAGTACATTTGGTGTACATTGCAATTGTAAATATTACTTGTTCTTTCTTTTCTGGTTTTTATTTATCTCTCAAGGGAATAAAGAGCAGATCCACAAATGCTCCAGTGTCCCTCTAGTTACGGTTGCTCTATGCAAAGGGAGAAAATCCAATAAATTATTAGGGAAAAAAAAAGAGACCCAACCCCCTTACAGTTTAGAATATTGTGTGCTTCAGTATCATGTTCAAGTGTCCAGATACCTCACTTGCTTACATGCTCAAGAAGTCATTCCCAGATGAAGTGTCACCTGCAGGAGAGACACCTGGCCTAGAAATGAGGGTTCTCTGGGTCTGCTTCAAGTAAAACAGTTTACCCTGTGAAGAGAGGTGTTTTGCTCATTTGCAAAGGGCTTTTAGATTTTTTTTAAGTTTAAAATACTGTACAAGCAGCTACTAATGTGTTTTTGTGCTGGTTTTGATATATGTAGTTAGTGATCTAATTGTACATACTTTGAAAAGTTGGATGGGTGGGATATTAAAATTCTTTAATTAGGAATTATTTAAATGCATATGTACGTATTAAAACATGTTACCTGCTACAAGTACAGGTACAGAAATCAATACAGTAAATTAGTTTGATTTTAGATTGTACTTCAAAGTGCAAATATCAATTTAAGCAAAAACAGTTTTGCTTTCAGAAAAGCGAAATTTTATCCAAGTATGAACAGGTGGATTAAATACAATGATATAGAAATGTTTTTAAATACTCAGCTTTTTAATATTTCAATATTTTCTACTCTAGCAGGTAAATGCCCCAAACAATCATCTTTGCTTTTTTTGTGACTAATTGTTACGCCTGGGAAAATGAACTGCAGTAAGTACACAGTTAACAAGAATTTTCATGGGGGGGAAAAATAGTTAATTATTGCAACAGTACAGCTACTATGATCAGAGCAGTGACTCATGCAAGTGAAGCATATAATTGTCCATGTAATTTGTTTGAAGTCAGCTGGGTTCCAACATTCTTGTTCCTGTGTATAGCTGTTAAGTTTTCTTTAGTTAATTTCCCTTCAAAGTCTGCCGGAATTTGCTGCGAGGTTTTGGGATCTTTTTATACTGTTAGAAAGATATCAAGTTGTGTCTGACAGCCTGAGAGGGGCAAAACTGCTGCAGCTCCATGTCCCCAGCTCCTGTCAGGAGCAAGGCTGAAAAATGCTTCCCATAAGACTCTGCTGCATCTCACATTTTTGTTGTTTAAACCAGAAGAAGCTCATGATTTCTATATTCCTTCTTATTCCCTTTTTAATGACTGTTGTTACTACTCTTACACTCTTTGTCATCTGTAAAAGGCCATGAATTTGGGTTAGATTTACTCTAGTGGAAAGTATTGTAGAGTGGAATTTAAATCTAACCTACTTTGTATTGCTGGAAAGAAAGAACACACTTTTACTCTGGGCAAGCTGGAAACTGCTGCTGAGGTTTGAAACAAACTTTTACCTTCTTTAATATACCAAACACGTTTTGTCTGCAGCCTCTTGGAAGCCTCTG
Source organism: Hylia prasina (assembly GCA_013397195.1). NCBI lineage: Eukaryota > Metazoa > Chordata > Aves > Passeriformes > Sylviidae > Hylia > Hylia prasina. The sequence continues at coordinate 2,617,396 of VYXD01009300.1, read as the reverse complement.
GAGAAAATGGCTGTGGATGATCTAATATCTGCAGGTTTATACAAACATTTTTTAGTAGATCCTACAGTATCCCAGTGAATTACAAACAATGCTTTTTAACAAAGTTATAAAAACGGGGTGTGATCTTCACTACTAATTTTGTTTCTCCTAAATTCCAAATATATTATCTGTTCCTCTGCATTTCGATGTTGCTGTCATGGGTAGAACTGGCAGAAGTCCCACAGCTTCTCTATGCTGTGTGTACCTATATCTGTAAGGTTTTTATACAAATCCCATACTTTATGGGCTTTTGTCCATGCAGAGCACTGTTGTCTTGGTTTTGTTCCCAACACAGGTGAGTCAATTCATTTCAAGACAATGTGGTAGTAAATATTTCTTGGTGACAGGAGCTGGCAGGTTCTGTTTAATTGCAGCAGCAGGGCCCCAAGGTCCACCATTGCCATAACATCACCTGCAGAAGGATTCTGCAGGCAGCAAGCTCTCATCCTGCTGAGACAAGACAAGAAGTAACAGCCACCAATTGCTGACCTAAATTAGTCAGCACACAGGGTTTTTTGTCTTCAGAGGACATTGTGATGGAGACAAGATGAGATACTGCAGGAGGATATGAAGAGCCAATTGGAATGACTCTTAATACCTTCTATCATTTAGTCATGAGGTTAAAAGATAAGAAAAATCTCCTTTGGGAGGAGAGATGATTGGATAATACAGGTATAAAATAGGAATTACTATCAGTGGTGAAAACACACCCTTAGAACAGAATCAGTACTTCTGGGCATTACAGGAATTGTTGAATTTGGTGATACAGAGTCCATTCATTATTGTGGATCACTAACAATTAGGAAAGTTGTTCTGGATGCAAGGGCTGCACCACAGACAGAACTCTGGGCTTTGGCAGGTATTGTTCATCCTAAAGGAACTCTTTTGAAGAGAAGGGATGGTAGAGCCTTGGACTGCAGGAAGTCTTGTGCTGTTCCCCCTGAGTAAAACATTCATGGCTATAACTAACATCAGATGGAATTAATCTCTCAGGGTTATGTTTAGCGTCTGAGAACCCAGTGAAGGCAACATCCTGGTCATAGTAAAGCACTAAAATTTAATCTGTTACTTTTCTACTGTCAATAAAACTAAGAAAAAGCTGAGTCTCTAGGGCCTAAAAACTTGGGACAGCCTCCTGAAGCCTTGCATCAAACCCTGCTGTCTGTCTTGATGTCTTCCCTGATATTCTGCACATTAGGAGCAAATTCCTCCATCCCTCCACCATGAAATTTGCACTTTATTTTTTGCTGCCTTCTGTACTGACTGTACAGCCCTGCTTTTAGCACCAGTACAGGAGTGATCCAAGCTCCTCCTTTGACCTCATATGGCTTCTGTTCCTGCTCACCCAGCCAGGCCTTTCACATGCCTCCTATGGCACTGCCACCCCTTTCCATGTTCCAGGACAACAGGGAACAGACAGCTGGCCTTGAAAGCCCAGCAAACTCAGAGTCAGGCTTCTCTCTGCTCCTAGAGTTTATAACCTTTAAAGGACCTCAGCCCTTTAAGGGTCCAGCCCTTTGTGCTTCTGAGGAAGGTTTGTTCTGCTGGGAGGTGAGAGAAGGAAAGGTGAAGGATCACAAAGGAGTGAGCATTTTTTCAAGGCAGACATCTGATTGTCTTGTTCTGGACTTGAGAGCAAAACCCTCTGCGTGGTACACACAGTGCCAGGCAGAGGCTGGCTGCCGTCCCTGGGGGTCTGGCAGGACAGGGAGCAGGATTTCTCACAGGTCAAAAGAGAAAGTTTGGTGGTAGGAAGAACAGGAAAGGGAGAAGTATGTGTATCCTTCCTCCACAAGGTGTCTTTTAAAAAACATGAGAAGCTATTTTAAAAAGCTGTGTGGAGGTAAGACATTGCTACTCCTTTCAGCAGAGGCTTTGTATTTAGGCCCCAGTTTGCAAAATCAGTTTCAGGTCCACATGTGTCAGGTCAGAGATTTGATGAAAAGATGCCTGTTCTCAGTGTTCTCTGTGCTTATGACAAAATAACAGCCTAAGAGCCTGATTCTCCTTGCTTTATGGTAAATGCAACACAAACTTCACTACAAACTGGATCGGGATCTCATTTCTTTGCAGCAGGAACTGTGTAGCAAACCACCTCGCTCCCCGGTTTCCTCTCCCGTTGGAATTTTCACTCACCCTGTCTCACCGGCTTCGCTCCCGGTTTTACCCTGGCTGTTGGAATGTGCACGAGCACGGCCCTAAGCGAGGGGCTGCGCTGGGAAAGGTCAGGCCAGCCTGGGGCACAGCGAGGAGCCGGCTGGGCAGTGGAAAGTTACAGCCCTGAGCTCCTGCAGGAGCTGCCCCGCTCCTTGGGAAATGTGATACCTGCTCGGAGAGTCCGTGTGGAAGAGGCTGAGTGCTCTTCTTCGAAGCGCTCCTCTCGTTTGAGGGGAGGAGAGAGTTTAGGGTGATCTGTCATGTGTCTTTATTAGAGGAAATTTGTTTTAATCCCCCTAATCTAAATCTGCTACTTATAGTGCCAGGGACTGCAAATATTTGTGGTTTATCAGTATTTCTTCACAGAAAACTATCTCCAGCATGATAATTCTGCATAAAAATGATAGCAACCGTGATTCAGTATGAAGATGGACAAGAATAGAATGGGATTTAATAAGAATTGACCTGTCTTTAGTCCTTCCTTGTGTATTGCATCAGAGCCCTTGAACACAGCTGGGCAATAATATTTGCTAGGAGCTGTTTGTGTTTCACAGGGATATGCAGTGGCAATCAGTGGTAAATCCCAGTGTAAAACTGTCTTTCATCCACAAGAAAGAGCTGTTTGTCCAAATTTCATCTGCTGCATGTAATATGGAATTGGTCTTTCTACTTTTGGTAGGAACTCATTCACTGCTGTTTAATCACATTCTAGTAACTGCTATAAAAAAGATCTGGGTGAAGGTTCACGACAACAGTCCAGCTATTTGGCACAGCTTTTCTGTAAACAAATCAGTGAATTGTTTAACCAGCGTGAAGTAAGAATTCCCCAATGATTTCTGAATGGATGTGCTGAAGTCACAGAGAGATTTCGTTAACTAATGTGAACCTCCAAAAGGAAAGGAAGTACAGAAAGAAAACCTTGTGAAATGCACATTCCAATTGTAGCTGGAGCTGTGGGTCATGCAGCATGTTTTGGGTCTGATTATTTGGAAAAGATGTGGGGTTTTTTTCTTACTGTAAACTGACTGTTCTGTTTATAATTCAATAATGCCTCAAGTCTGATAAGACAGAGAAGTGATCAGAAACTTGTTGGTCTTGGGAAGTCTGTGAGACCTAAACCAGCAGTAATCTGGGCTGTCATGGACCTGAAAGTGGTTTGGCCATTCTGTTTAGAGACACACAAAAATATAGAGATATTTTATAGTGTTTGAAATGCCAGCATATCTCCAGAAACTTTTATCAGAAAAGAGTTGGAGTAATTCAAAGTTTATTAGACAAGGCACGTTGTCAGCTCAGGGTGACTTTAAAATACAGGGCAACCTGTATGGTTGTAAGTCCAAGGAAGTGCATCACTCACTGATGTCTGACACTGCACAGAGGCAATTGAGATTATGAGTTTAGAGCATCATGAGAGATGTGATTTACAATAATGGTCAGAACAAGCTGATAGCAGCCATGAAAATAAAACTATATAGATAAGCTTTGGCAATATACCCCACAAGTGTCTTGCAAACTGCTGAGCATTTAGCACCTCCTTGCTACTGTTTTGCACATCCTTTCACTGTAAGAGGCCATGTGTTAACACAGAGTCTAGCAAAAGACTGAGAAATTACAATCTTATGCAATAACTTCAGCATCTCAATTGTTGCTTTGATGCTTTTAGTGCTTCTAATGTGCTGTTCACAGAGGAAGTCAAGCAGGCTGGTTTAAGTGGCTGCCCAGCTTCGTGGTAATGGGAGCAAGAGAACCTCTAGACAGGAATCCAGCTCCAAAACTCGGTGCTATCCATTAAATTCTCAGACTTCAGTCTTCCTCACCAACTGCTCCATAAAATGCCATGGTGATGAGGTCCATGGATGACCATAGAGTGACCATATGTAGAAAGGGCTAAGATCTACTTTCCAGCCTAGTTCCTGATCACTTGACTGGACATTGACAGCTTTTCAGGAGCTCTATTCCCATATCAGTGTAAGAGAGAAAAGCAATGTTCTGAGCTGAATTCGTATCCCCATTTAGTTAAATATCTAATCATGCCCTTTTCCATGAAGACTGAGATAAGACATTTGTCTCTTCATTGTGACATCTCAGTATATTCAGGAAAGTGTCTTTTGTGAGAAACTTGCAGGACAAAAAAAGTTCAAGCACAAATTCTGCACTTAGGAAGCTTTCTTCTGTGTGGAAATCCTGTTTTCTAACAGGCCATCCTGTTACCTCATATGGAAAGAGAAGTTTTGTTCAGCAACCAGATGGCAAAAATGCAAAGAGAGGAATCTCCTTATTCTCGACATCCTTCTCTTTCGTGGGCTATACAGACAAATTATTCTTCCATTTGAAAACCTAGTTCTCAGTTCTGGCTGCACTTGGCAGCAGCACCACAACTTTTGAGTAAAGGAAGATATGTCTGACTTGCAGCATACAACACTTAGAGGTGACAGTGAGACATGAATGTGTAGTTCATTAATAAAGGTAAGCAGGAGGATGATTTTTTTGTTCCTCTATAGAATACCTTGGACAGGCTCTGAGAAGGCAGAGTCTTTCTTAAAGCTTAAACCTTTCTAGATGCCTTTAAGACAAGAAATTAGCAGCAGGTACGTGAGTGTTGCTTTTCCTGTTCTAACAGACTCCCCCCGAGCTGCCAGGGATGTTTTGTGACCTCTGGCATGTCTCTTTCAATGGGGCTGCAGAGCCAAGATTAGCCCAGGCTGCTCTCAGAGTGCCTTGGATACTATCAGTGTCCATGAAGCTGCTCAGTGTGAGCCTGGCAGGGTGGCAGTGACTTGCAGGGCTTGTTTAGCATTCCCTGAGACTGCAGGAGGTCAGCTCCAGCACTGACAGACCCCACTGCCGTTCACAGTGCATGTTTTGTCTATGGCTTACACTTAAAATCCATCCCTGGCAGTAAGTGGCCACAGATTAAAAGAATGGCATACTGGTCCTGATTAGGAGTGCTCTGTGACCTACTTGGGAGAGCAGAAGGGATCTACCATCAGCTCAGCTGGAGACTGTAAAAATGGATTGAATTTATCCTTGTAGTCAGCCAGTGGTCTGGGAAAAGAAATCTTGCTTAAGGCACCAGATTGTTTCAAAGAAAAAAAAATTAAAAAAACAAACAAGCTATATGGATTTGGATGGAAGATTTTGTCTTCTAAACTGGACCCCCACACCAAGAAAACACCAATTTTTCTTTTTGCTGTTTTAGGAGCTGGTAACTTTTTTTTTTTTTTTTAGTTGACTCCAAAATGAATATCTTAACTTTGGTGGTTTAAAACAAACAATTGGAATATGTGTACCTGGAGCCAGTTCTATGGTTCTAGGAAATTCAAGGTTGGTTCATACAGTTTGAGCTTCCTGTAGGAATAGAAAATATTAGTCCCTTGGTGGCATAGCACTGTATGGCTGCATTGAAGTTGGATTTATTGTCTCCTGAGCTTGCTGGGTGTGTCCCATGGTGTTCTAAATACCCTCAAACCTAACACTGGGATTGCTGCAGGGCAGTCAAGGAAAAAGAAGGAAGGTCAGGCATGTTCTGCATTGATAAACCTGACAAAGCCTATATGGAAGAGATAACCAGCATCCTTTTAATCACTAACTCTGCATGGCCCTGTGGTGGGTCTGTGGAGCAAAGCCTGGGGTCTATCTCCTTTTTAACTGGTGGTGCCAGCTGAAACTTTTCTGGTCATTTTAGTATTAGATCCCCACAGGACTGTGGAGTTTGGCGTTTAATTGTATCATGTGTCCCCTTCTAGCAAACTCTGAAAGCACTAAATAAAAGTAGAGTCATACAGGACTAGGAAATTTTGATTTTTGCTGTTGCTGTTGTTTTGTTTGCCCTTTTTTTTTTTTTTTTAAGAACACTGTAAAATCTTTTGCAGATTCTGAAAAAATCCAAAGTGCTGCATGTGAGGCTTCACTGCCACCTCTCTTTTCAGCACAGGGCTGGTGCTCTGCAGCTCTGGGCATTGAATTACTGGATATCCTGGGAGAAAATGCTGTCCTGGTCAGCAAGGCTGCTCCCTGCATTTAAATTGAGAGCTGCCTGACCCACCCAGGTAATTTTTTTAATTGAGATTACTCTTGTTTCTGGCAGAGTGAGCTTCCCTTTCTCCCAAGCTGGCTGTAACACAGCTACCAATGGCTACTGTAATGTATTAACTTCCCTTTTGGGTGGAAAGCTGAAGAAAGCCTTAATCTGAGTTCATGTCTGTGTCCTGGCCTGAAATGTTGTTGAGCCTGAGATTAGTGATGTGTGCATTTTGAGAGCAGTGGATTGAAGGCCCAAATTATGAATCGCAGCATTTTTAGGCCCTTATTGAAAATAGATCCCAGCAATTTCAAGGGAAAACAGCTCCCACACCAAGGAGTGCAACTGTAGGAGACCCATTTGTGTGTATGCAGTTGGATCCAAGTAAAATTTAATCCCAAGTGGCAGTGGCCCAGGATGAAACTTGATGCTAATTGTACATAAATAGCAGAGGGACTGTCATATGACAGGCTATAATCAATAAAACATTCCTGTTGGGGCGAATCTGCATGTCAGGTGTCCTTACTGGGATGGAGTGCTGGCACTGCTGTGTACCCTGATTTAGGAGTTGGTCAGGATTTATTCCTCACAAAAAACTAATTTCTACTTCTTTTCGCTAAAAGAACCAAGCAAATGAATTAAACATTCTGTGGGGTAGCTGCTAGACACTGTATCTATAGTTCTGATAAAATGATGTATGTGTAGAAGTGCATTCTTTGAGAAAATGTGACTTTTTTCCCCCCAATAAGAATTTTAGGATCTTTTGTTTCACCTAATTAGAAAACAGAGCTCAGCCTTGGTAGATACTATTCTTGAGGTTTTTTCTTTGCACATTGTCACATGTCTGGAATTGTGTGTTTTGTAGATAAGATATTTTAATTTATTTTTTTACAATGAACAGTTTGGTGCTCTTTGTGATCACATCACAAATAACACGTTGAGAATTTGTTTGCTGATTTTTTTTTGTAGATCCAAATTTCTAATAATTTGCAGCTACAATTGCTTGCAGCTCTAATACTATAATTATTTCTGAAACTTGACACGTAGGGAATTTTTTCCTTACTAAAATTAGATAGAGCTGTATTAAAATTATAATGAGGAAAAAGAAACGGTGGGTGCAAAGCAAACAGTAGAACCAGGGTTAAGATTTAATGGCTAAAGAGTGCCAGATGTGTGATTTTATCCAAAGGAAGAGGAGGAATTAACCTAAAGAGAGGTGGCAAGAAGATGAGCACCTGAACTGGAGCCATTAAATATTCTGATAGAAAGCACTTCGTGCTTGTGAGTGTTTGAGTGAGAGTTCCACGGACTAAAGTCAGTGTGATCAGATTTATTTTTAAATAAATGCCATCTTCCTTTTCATAAGATCTCATACAGAATTTTGTTACAGGCGTTTCCTACAACAAAGTTAAAATCTTGTTGTGTAAATGCTTGGAGGGCCAGAGAATTGTCTGAAAATTGGTACATTATGAAAGGAATTTTCATATGCTGCAGCAATTTTCCTCCAACTTGATAAGTTTCAAAACTCCCAAAAGGAATTACTTTTAGTTCTCTACACCAAAGAATCAAAAATGCCTCCACAGAGAAGTGGCTCATGAGATGAGCCCTGTTAAGAGCTGCCCCTCCATGTGACAATTCCTGCTCTCCCCTGGCTTTGGAGGAGGTTTTTGGCATCCTGCAGGTTTGGGGGTTGCTGCCCACTGCCAGCTCCCAGCTGACAGCTCCATTTGCAGCTGCTTCTGGCAGGAGGCAAAAGTCTTCAGTAACTGGGATAGAGTGAGGCAGTGTAGGAGCTATTGTGGTGTTCTCTCAGAATATCCAGTGTTTTCCTCTCTTCCTTGTGCTTCTTTTCCCCGTATTTCATGAGGGCTGGGTGAGGCTCTTTTGGAACAGCACAGATAAAGGTCCTTGGGACCTTGAGCACTTCTCAGAAGGGTACAAATAAGGCTTGAAGGATGCTCTGATTTGGGCCAGGCAAGAATTTATCTGGGATTGGAGGAATCCTTGGGGATTATCTAGCTAAATATTTAGTTGCTGAAGAAAACCTTCTGTTCTCATTTATACCACCATTTATCATTTTTGCTGCTGAGTCCCTTATTTAAGACTAAATTTACAAGACCTTCTATCAGGCCCAGTTTCCATTTGGAATCCTCAAGTATCAAAAGCAAGAAAATCTTTTTTTGTTCCAGGCAATGCTGCAATCTTTTCCCTGGCCCTCTGTGGAACATCTCAAAGCACAGTGCCCCACATCCAGGCAACATTCACAACTTCCTTCTCATCCAACCAAAGAACCCAGAGCTCTATTTCCTCATTTCCCTTCTCTTAATAGTCAATTTTCCTTGCCCATTTTCTCACTTTGCTGTCCTGGCATTCTCTTGCATGTGATATTTATATAGTTCTTAGTTGTAAATGGATTTCTTCTGGACCTAGAACGGTCTGGGAATTGCATTACACTCCAAGGTGACCTTCCCTGTAGTTACTGCTGTGTTTCCTGTGCTAGCAGGCACCAAAGTCCTGGTTCTACCCTGCTCTTGTCATATGATGCATTTTTCCTCTTAAACAAGGAATTGCCTTGAAACAATTGTTATTTTTAGCCTAAAATCACCTGACAGTTTCTGATGTCACGTTGTGATTCAGCTCTTTCATCCAAATAGGTGAAGAAACCATCATTATTTTACCCCCAAACTGTTGGTGTTTGCTATTTAGAAGTCTTGAGCTTCTGGGATGGTCACAGATATCCTGGGTTGAAATCCTAATATAATTCTGAAAGAGGAATACTGATTAAATTAGTGTAATTTGCCTTTAAAAGTTTTCCCTTTCATGTGATAATCTGATTAGAACTGAGGCACTGTTTCATATTTTATTATCCACAGAGGAGAGGTTTATGCCAGGTTCTTGCCTCATGTTTGATTCAAATGTTTGTGAACTGTTGGTAAGTGGGAAAACATCTCAATAGGGTTATTTGCATGGAGCTTTCTGAGCCTTAATGTTTCAGCATTATTAATACTTCTCTAGAAATAAACCTTTTTCTGAAGGCTCAGAGGCTTTATTTCATTTGGATAAACATATAGCATTTCACATCACTTCCAAAGTACAGCAAGAACGTTTCTCTCATTAATTTTTTTCTTTTTTTCTTTATGAATTGCCATGAATAACGATGGAGTTATGACTCTGCAGCTCAGTGGCAATCCCCTGCATAAACTCACCTGTGCTATTGGAGAGGGCAGGGTGGTGACTGAATCATGACTTTTTTTCTTTCTAGGAAATATTAGTTTATTTTACAAATTTCAAGTAATATTTTTAAGCTGGTTTAAAGAAAGCATCTGGGTTTGTACCTTAGATAAATGACAAGCATTTGACCTCAGATGCAACCCAAATATAAACAATATTTGAAGTGAGGGAGATCAAAACTACATTAGCTTCAACTGGAAATTATTCATGTGAGTACTCACTTCTTCACAGTGTGTTGCATGTTTTATTGACCTGTTTTTTCTCCTTAAATGTCTTTGTCTGGACAATAGAACACAGTGAAGAACGTTTTGGTGGAGTTACTGGAGGTGATGGGCCCGATTCACCATGACTGAAACTTGTGAGGAACGATCATCTTTGTAAAAGTTAGTCACAACAGAACCCTCCAAATCTTATTTGGGCATCTAGGAGAGATGAGAATCCCTCTGCTCAGGGGAGTGGGGTACAATAGTGGTCTCACTCCATGCAGCAGGAAAGAATTCCACAAGATCCAGACAGGGTTATTGTGTGTGTTTCTGGTTGAGGCTGGTGGTATGGGTGTGCCTTATCCCATGGCCTTTGTTGCAGGCACTGTGGGCTTCTCAAGGCAAGAACAGGGTGTTTGGAAAGTGCTGGGCATGTTATGGATCCTGCTGGGAAAAATAATAATAATAATAATTAGAAAAAAAGGATTTCTTGTTTTTTAGCATGAGGCAAACTGTTTGTCAAATGTGCTGTGGGCAGTGCTGACCAATTGAGTTGAACTATGCTTGTATTTGGCATGGGATCTGAAAGTGTTAAACCTTAAAGTATTCATGCTGCTGAATTCACCCTTCAGGGGAAGTTCCTGAGGTTTGGGACCTGTTGCTCAACACAGAAAGAAGCAGAGCACAATAAAATTTTGAGCATCTTCCCCTTAGGCCTCAAGGCTCCAAATCCTGTGAGAAGGTTGGGTTTTGCTGAAAGATGGAGGTGATAATGTTGCATTCCATGCTCAGAAAGCAGCTGCTAGGGCTGGCATTGGGAATGTGCTGGGGAGTGGAGAGGAATCCAGAATCCTGAGGATCTTCTGGCTCCTCTTCTGCTTCACAAGACATTTAGAGAAGCACCTTTTCTGCAGCAGTAAGGATGACACATGGGTGGAGCTGTGCTTCCAGGAATGCTCCTGAAGCACGTGTGATGCTGGGCCTTGTTTTTCCTTTTTCCCTCTTGCCTCCCTGTGCCCATGTCCATTCTCTCAGGTAAACAGAGTTATCATTTCTCTCCCCCTTCTCCTCCCTGTAGAACTGGAACATGTGTTCCACTGGGCACTTTGTCTGGTGCTTAAACATCAAAATAATGTTGCAACCTAGTAGGTAGAAGTGGCTTTTGAGGCAATGGTGTGATTCCAGGTAGTTCTTGTGGAATGGATCTGCAATCAGCCCCTTGGATCTTCCTCCTCTGGTGAATTATCTGTTCTCATGTTATGCCACCCAGCTGTAAGTGTTGCTGCTTGTTCACATTACCCTGTGAACCTTCATTTTGGTCTTCTGCTTAACTGCAGCATAGTTCTGACACAAGTGGTTACATCTCAGCCAGGGTAAGAAAAAAGTATTTTCACATGTCACCAACCACCACATTGGTTCATACAGATCTTAATGCCCAGTCCTCAAGTGCTGTTATTTTTGACAAAGTAAATGGTGTTTGTCATTAGTTGTTCATTTATACACAAGTTTGTGGTGAGACAATGGGGAAATTTTTGTGCACATCAACTCTAAATCCTTTATTTTAGTTCTTGTCAGACAACAGAGAAAAGGATGCAAGAGAATAAAGTTCAGTGGGGGGGAAAAAATCCTGATGCCTTGAGGTGTTCATTATACATATAAGACTGTGTAACCTGCTTAATGCTTTACTTTCTCTGTGATTCAGAGCCTGCAAACCTGATGAGAAATTTATTTTCCCATTGAGAACTGGAGCACGTGTAGTTTATAAATTCCATATACACATTTTATAGCATGAGCAGTATTTTCCCTTCAGCTTGCTTTGCTGGTACTGGTTTTTGCATGGCTGGAGTTTTCTTGTTGTAACAGATAATCCCATCTGAAGTGAGTAATGGCACAGAATTTTAGAGTGGTTTTCTCCCTGAGCAGTCAAGGACAAATCAAAACAAAAGAAATGTGAGCACTCACACCCAGTGTTGCATATTTGTGATCATTATATACAGGGCACTGCTCTTGAGAATACACTTGGAGTCACTGTGTTATTTTCAACTTCAGTACTTTTAATGTGGCCAGAACTGGATTTAAGACTTTTAGTATTTCCCATTTGTAATATCTCTTAAACACCAGTTTAAGGGAGATATTCACACGAGAAGTTCTATGTCTGCACATCTTTGGAGGATCACTTGGAGTTTGGGTCCTTATGCTGTGAGGTATTGAGGTGCTGAGCATCTTTTTTTCTCCAAAAAAACCACCCCAACAAACCAACTTACATTATTACTTTGCAATAAGTAACTTTTCATATCACTTTTTTTAAAAAAATCCTTTTTTCTTCCTGTTTGATTTTGTCAAAGGCCCAATTAAAAGTAGCGTTCAGTGGTCACATTTTGAGATCTATTCAGGCACAAAAAGACACCTTGGAGAGTTTTCAGAAGTGTTTAATATTTGGAATGTTTTCCCATGTCCAAGTCTCTTCTCTGCTGCATGGGAAACAACCCCTGTTGAGAGAAAAGAGCAGCTGAATTCCAGTGACTCTCTCCCTGGAGAGTGTGAGGCTGTTGGGACTTGTTCTCAGTTTCAGTTCAGTCATTCAGTGTTTACTTCCCTGCTCTCTGGGATCCAAAGGAGGAAATGCATAATATGGGTGTAATTTGAGTACCACTCTCTGGTCCTGCTCTTTCTATCAAGACTGACAAGAAAACTGCTTTAGATCACAGAGGAGCTCTCAAATTCATTTCAGCTCCCGTGCAGAGATACTCCTTGTGTTTATTTGACAGCATTTCAAGTTTCTGAGCACCAAAATAAATTATTTGCAGGAAACCTCTGAAATTTGTCTGTGATAAATCTGAACCTGGAGACTTGCCCTGAGCTAGGTCTTTATTCACTGTAGGGATCATGCTTATATAACTGAAATTTTTGACAGATCTTTTAGGATGTAACATTTTGTTTCACATTACATGAGCAAAACAGATTATTGATGATGAGAAAAGCTGAAGGTTGTGATTTACAATTTGTTTGCTGCTTCATTATTTCAGTATCCTACATTTACGAGTGTTTAGCAAGAAGCCAAATGCTTTAAATGAAAGATTGTTCACAGAAGTAAATAAAATACTGGCAGTACCATCTTCTCACCCTGTCCATGGGTGTGTGTCTGCACAATTACCAGATTCATTTCCGTCCAGATAATTAATTGCAGAGTTTTGATGAATTGTGGCATGATGAGAGATGGTAAGTGTTGGTAAATATTACCAAATTTTTGAGGGTTTTAATTATTATTGGGCTACAAATACTAAGAGTTCATATTAAAGCTGCAGTTCCAGGAATTTGGTGATTTGATATTTTTTTCCCAAACCTGTATCTGGCATTTGTTATTTGTCCTTTTATACTCACAACGTTTATAAACATAATGGGTTTGTACCAAAATGTGCACTAAAAATAAGTCATTAAGGGTTTTCAACCTCCAACTCTTTTAAATCAATGCTAGAATAAGTTTGGCAGTAGATCACAGGTTTGTTTAGAAGATGAGGCTGAGAATTACCTGCACAATGGTCTGTTTAGCACTATGCTTAAATTGTGGGTGTGATTTCTGTGGTCAAGAGACACCAATTCTCTTCTCTGATTCTGTCAGCCCTGCTGAAAGGTGCAGGCAGGAATGGCTGGTTAAAGGTAATGAAGACTTCATGGCATTTTGTTGAGGGTGCTTCTGGATAATTGCTCTGCTTCTCCAAGAGTAACCACAGGAAAACATCAGAAGTTTTAAGAAATTCCAGATTTCAGGTTTGAATAAATAATTGCTCAACAATTAGCTCACAAATGTTTTGCTACATGTCCAACTTCCTAATTACCAGTTGCCACACTACAAAGCAGGCTGGCAGCCTGTCTATCTGAAATACTGGAAAGGGTCTGAGCTTTAAGATTTCATTGTATTAGGATGGTCAAGCAAAGCCTTTGAGCAGAGCTGTCACCTTTAGTGGGTTTAGGAGATCATAGAGGTTTGAAACTTTAAGGTTGGAACAGCTAATGTAAAGTTGGGTTATGTCACACTGAGTGTTTTGGATGTGAAAGCTGCCTTTGAGCGTTCAGAAGCCTCTTAAATGTTTGTACTGTTCAAGCTTTTCTGAAAAGCTGTGAGAGCCTCATTAAGGAGCTCCTACTCCGTGCTACAGAGGAAGTTTTGCATCAGGAGTGGTGACCAGGACAAAGAGCAGCAGCTCTGATGCAGCTTTGAACAGTCCCTTTTAACCTCATTGCAGTGTCACTTACTCATTGGGCATTAATAAAGTTAAACTTTGACAATTGGAACACCACTTGTTTCTAAAACTGAGAATTAAATCTTACCCTAATCTGACCGCCCTGGCTTTTTTTTATGCCACACCACCCTCTGGCCATTGCTGGGGAAAGCTCCTTCTGGAAGAGCAGGCATCTGTTTAAGTTACAGAACTTTCATGTAAGAAGAAAATACCTCAGATATATTCATCTTTATATTTTGGTCTTTAAACAGAGAAATCTACCAAGGTGTTGGAACTTTACTTGGTCAGCAAAAGAACTTATTTTGCTGTTGGCTGAAGATCTGTGCCTTTGCAGGGTTGCCTCAATGGCTTAGCACATCTTGCAAACACTTCACTTGCACCTTCTTTGCTTGCAGCAGCAGTGCCAGTCACTGCAGCCTGTGCAAACTGCGTGGAAAATTCCCTCCAGTGCAGCCATTTGCAAAAGATCCCTTTCCCCTGCAAACAAAACAGATCCCATTGGTATCCTGGAAGGAAAGACTGCTCCAGAACAACTTGTCTCTGTTTCAGTGACAGCTTTGAGTTCAGGCAGAGATTCAATTCTTCTCTAACATATCACTTACATGTTTTTTTCCTGACAGGGGTGATTTTCAGTGGTAGCATTGGTGGGTTGGCGTTTCTCTGAGTTCTTTAGGGAGATTTATTTGTATTGTACAAACCCACCAACTTTTGTTTTGCTGTGACATTCCCTATATCTCTAGCCGCTGGAATCCAAGAGCTTTGTTTTGCAGTCTTGGATTCCAAATAATTCTGTGGTTTCCAGCATCCTCAGAAGCCAAGGTTATGTAGGATCATTTAGATAAGAGGTTTAAAAAAAAAAAAAAAATCAGCCATAAACTGAAAATGGCACCTAGTGGTCATTTAGAAATGATTCTTGAATATTTACTTTGTCTTAATGGGCACTGAGTTGTCTCAGCAAAACATTTTTTCCTCTTATGCTAATTTACTTATTCAGTTTTAAAGCAGTAAGAATATAAACCCATGAGAAGTTACTATAACAACACCATAACTACGACATCTTGTTAAAATAATCATTATAGCCGTGGGCCTGGTGGTGAACATAAACACCAGGACTCCTTATTTTACTGGAAAAATATTTTTGCAAAGAATCCCGCATTATTTGGAGCGTGTTAATTCTGTTCCAGATGTTTTGCATCCTACCTGATAATTATAAGCTGTGACATGAAAGAAATAGAGAAGTAACTGCAGCTCTGACTCTTCGTTGTTGAACTCATGAAGGTGTGTGCTCAAGTCAGCCACATGTGATCATATTGCCTGGGAAAGCAAGGGAACAGAAATAAATCCCTCAATCCTTGTAGAAAAAAAATCCAGATCTGTAAGCATTTTGCCCAAGTGAGGAACTGAGGATTAAACTTCAGGAGCAGCCAATGCTTTAAATGTTTCAATGAAAAGATCATCTCTAAGTGGCGTGTAGCCAATATCACTTATCCTGGCTTTTGTACTCCCTTCAGTCACAAAGAGGGAACACACACATGCTGGAAGAAGGTAATTGTTGCAGATTAAAGCCTCATGTAAAATGAAAGAGCCGTCCAAATTCTTTATAATTGCTTGGCATGAGTTCTAATAATGCAGAGTTCTCTTTTATTATTATTTTAAAATGCAGCCATCTACCACAGACTAAACAAAAGTCGCCCAAGACAATAGGAGCAGCCTGTGAGTAGAGTGTGTGGAACTGCTGTGCACAGCTGGAGCTGGCAGGTGAAACACAGGCACACAAGTTCTTTTTCAAATAGGAAAATTTAGGTTTCTTTTACTTCCCTACCTGTTTAACTCCATCTCATATTTTAGCTGCAGATAAGATTTTTTTGTTCTGCCATATTTTAGATCTATCTACAGATAGATTTTACAGAGAAACATCTTTTTCTCTTGTTGGGAGAATAAAAAAGGCCCAATTCCCTAGTGCTGCATGGCTGCTCATCATGGAAACTTAAAAAATGATAGTCATTAAACTTATTTCTTGTAAAACTCACATGCAACAACTGCTTTTGACACTTTATATGTGATAACAGTGTGAGGACACTTATAAAAGACACGTTGATAATTTTCTTCAGGGCTGTGCTTGAAGAAGTTACACACCAAGGAGGAATACAGGAGTTTTCTTGCAATCATTAGACACTGTGCAGCTTTATTTCTTGTTCCATTTGAGTTTTGCACAGGTGTTGACCCCTCTGTGCTCCCTGTTTCAGGTTCTGTTGTTCTTGGTTGAAGTTGAGTGCTCTTAGTGCACACAAAAAATGCAACCCAGTGAGGCTTCCACCTGCCCAGTCCTCAAGGAAATGTCAGCAGCCACTGATGGGAAGAGGCCTCCTAATTCAGAGGTGATTATTTTTGCTTTGATGCTTTTTAGTGCCTTTGTTGGCATATTCTGATCAGCATGATCCCAAAATAAAACTAATTCAGGCTGACAGATGCTGTCACACATTCAGTGTGGATGGAGTTCACTGAGATTTGGCAGTGTTTAGTTGCCTAATACTGAAAAACAACTGCTAAAACATTATCAGCGACTGCTTTAAGTGATTAAAAGTCAAAATGTTATGCTCAAGTATGTAAATGAAAGATATTCTCTCAACAAAGATATACCAATATGAAAAATATCTTTTAGAGGATTTTTAAAGAAATCACAAACATGTCAACTGGATTCAATTTTTCTGCTTGAATTTCTGCCAAAATCATTCAAATTTTTGTCATTTCCTTTTTTTCTGAGCACTTTTTGATTCAGACAACTGTGGAATTTCCTGTTTTGTTTTTGTTTTGCTACTGCAACTAAAGCAGCCAACAGCCAAGATCATTGTAGAAAACCAAACCTTCAGTAAAATTTGAACAAATACATGCCCTCCCCACGTTTGCAGTTTCTGTTCTCTGACCAATTTCCTTTTGTGGTGATTTAGTCTTTCCAGAGTCTGCATGTTCATTCATCTTCATGTTTCTTCTTGTCCACAGTGAGCCCTGTTTCCCTTTGCAGTGCCTGTTCCAGTGGGGGATGTGTATTTTTAATTACCTGCTGTCCTTATTTGAAGAGATTTGTCCCTGCAGTGTGTACATGTATTTCTGCTTGTTCCTTGGTGAGTACCCATGCACGACAATTTTATTAAAGTTGTAATTTGCTTTCTCCAAAATTTGCAGCTATCACTGCTACATCTGTAACAGAAACTTCTGGGGAAGATCACTTGAAACTAATCCAGAGTTGTTTTAATTTTTGAATTGTGCCTGTGCACATTTCAGTTTCTGATTTTAAAGAAGAACTTTTTCTGTAGATATTGAGATTAATTTTTCCTGACATTTTCCTGTAGCTATTACCCTCATCAGTGGGATATAAGAACACAGTATGATGATGATAACAATAATAACAACTAATTTATTCATCCTTAAGATACAATTCTTTCCATTTGTTTTCAAGAGGCTATTCAAAAAACAAGAAGAGCATCTGGAGAAAATATGTTTGTTAGTAATATACTTGAAATGTGGATGTCTACCAGTGTTAAAGCAACAATTGAGAGGAGGAAGCCTTGAAATGTTTTTGGTTCATTACTGACTTTAGGCTCCTCCATAATTCAGAATATCACGGAACTGATCCAAAGCCCTCAAATCCTTGGGATCCCTTCCCATGGCCTTGGTATATTCTGGAGAAATTGCCATTCACAGTGTTCTCCCTTGCTGAGCAAGGGCAGATCTGACAGCATGTTTGGGATCACTCTGGGGATACCCATTGTACAAACTTCCTTTTTCTGGGGCTGCTTACCAGGTATCTGTTTTAGGGGAGCTGTTAAGCTTTTTGTGGGAACCAGAACTCTTCCTCTTACATAACACCAACATTTTGTAAGAAGAATTGTGAAAAGCTGGATAAAAAAAAAAAGTTCTGGACACACCAAAAAAGTTCTCCAAGTTCTGGTTGTAACTGCTTGGAAATAACAGCAAGGTGTTGTACTGGGTTCTTGAGCTTTGTCAATTGCTTGTAAACAACCTTAAGTACCTGGTGCTAAGGAATCAAAGCATTTTTCTTTTAATGCTATTTTTAAACACAAAAAAGACTTCTCTGCTAGGTAGCAAAAGGATTTTAAGCTTCTATTGGATGTGTTAGAAAAAGAAAATATCCCTTCAGCCACTGGTTGCTGCTTGTATATTAATGCTTAGCAGGTTATTTCAATAGCATGCAAGTTGAATTCATATTCTATATTTGTTGTTGATGAATTTGCAGTAATAATTGTGAGTTTTTGTGAAACTGGACTTGTAAATTATTGGGGTCATTTCTGTCCATAGGTGAGTAGAATTGCAGATTATACAAGTTTTTCCAGTTGCCAAAAAAAAAAGATGAATCAAATTCACAGCACAAGTAGCCCATGAAGCAGAGCAGGAACTGCAGGAGAATGGTCTCGATACCTGCAGGTTACAGAGAATCTGTTTTTCAGTAAAAAGGTGCAGAACCTCTTTGAACTCCTGTGGCTGTAAATAAATCCCCCAGCTCAGCAGGGATGTCTGGGAGAGTGAGGCCTGCACAGGACTGGCATGCCTGGGGATGAGATGTGATTCCCCATATCTCAATTGGGGTCAGCAAAGTCAAATAAGGGAATGGGAGACGGGGGGAAATGCCTGATACTCCAGGCATGCTGCCTGCCAACATTAAGCAGAGCTGCCCTAAAAAGGGATTTAGTGATTTGCCCTGCTGGGTTTGAGATCCAGTGTTTTGCAGCACTGGAAGTTGGAGTGGTTCATGCCTTAATCAGGATGTTTTGGGCAGAAAGTGTTCCCCCTGTACCCACTAAAGACATGCAATGGAGTCTTGCTGTAATGACTCTAATGAGATTAAGATTTGATTGCACATCTTCTAATCCCACATTTCTGGGCTGATTCATGGCTCCATTTCTTCCTGCTTGACCTTCTGGAGCCTGGAGGAGGCAGATTTGGATTTTTGCCATATCTGTCAGCATTAGTCAAAACAGCATCTCTAAAACTTCTTGAATTCTGGGTTGTTCAACAGAAAATTGTAAGCACAAGGAATCTGAAAAACACTGATGTGCCTAAATCATTCTGTCATTTAAAATATGTGCAGTTCGAGAGCATTTTGGTGTAGAGTGTAGCTTGAAAGGTGCCACAAAGAACTTTTTAGCGCTTGGTACAGTTTGAGGAAAAAAGACTGGAAAGACAGAAAGCAATCTTGAAAATTGTGGAAACAATTGCATAATTAATTGCAATTTATTACAATTGTTTACAGCAGATACAATTGCTGTAGTTAATAATTGTTTGTAAGTAGGCATTGTCGTAGTTCCAAAACCTGCCTTTACATTTTTGGCTTGCAGCATTATTGTACCTGATAGTAAAATAAATGAATCTGAGCTTGACTTAGGTTTGGTGCTTTATTGGGCTAGAAGAGATGAGGTGCCTGTTCCTAAAATGTTGAAGCAAGAAGGTCTTTGAAAATGAAACTGTAGGGAGAATTTAGAAGGAAAAGCTGTGTGAACAACTTATAATCACTGTCAAATGCTTGGGAAAACTATTTTTTCTTTCTAGTAGTCTTTAATAGCATTTATACTGTATTCTGAGGTACTGTTCTGTAACTTGAAAATGCCAACTTTGTTGTTTTATGGTAAAAATCTTTCACGCTTCAGTAACAAATAATTTCTCCTTTCCCAGCTTTCTTGTTTTCAACCAGGAGCCTCGTGCAGCTCGTTGGTGCCTGTGAGCCTTTTGTAACCAATTCCAAAGCACCTTCAAAGCACACTGAAATCTTGTCAGCCCCAGAGCTCTTTGTAGGGCAGCCCAGGCCAGGACAAAAGATGCACATGCAGGGGTGCACAAGGTCATTTGATCGGTGTGTTGCCTTCTGAAGGGGTGGGTGACCCTCTGAGGGGTGGGCTGAGGTGTGAACGCTTCACAGTGAGATAAAATTTCACCTTATAACTCCTTATGGATATGTGGATGTTTAACTGCCCCTCCTGTCCAAACCTCCTGTCTGCTTCTGCAGGGAACAAACCTGTTCCCCACTGTTTCTGCCACTGAACAGAAAAATCCAGGGGATATGTGGAAGTACCTGCAAAGCAGAAAAATCTTTAGGCTGACTTGGGCTGGGTTTGAAATAGGTTCAACAGAATCAACCAACTGCCACCTTAATATGTTGAATTCAATAACAGAGAAAAATTGCAGTGCCTAGGAAATGAAAACCTGATCTCCAATTTACTCCTATGTGTTCAGCATCAGGCAAGAGAGAAAAAAAATCCAAATTAAACAGTAGTATGTTTGTCATCCAGAAAATTTTTGACTAGAAACACCACGAGCTGATTTTTTTTACCCCTCACACCAAGTACAGGGCTATGTCTGCATGTGAGGCTGTGTCCAGGCCAAACTCCAAATTTCAGTAAACTCCATGTTAAATTGAGGGGTGCTTGTTCTGAATTTTTTTCCACATATTGAACTTGTGCTGCCTTTGAATTCTGTGTCTTTAACTGGGAATTCTGTGACAGTAAGAAATGGATGAAAGTGGGAAGTTTGAGGACAACATGCAACTGAAGAGGCACAGACACCTTCTGGCCCTCTTCAGGAAGCTCAGTCTTGTCTGGTACAATTTGGCTTTTTGAAACATTTTTCTAGTACTTGTAGGCTGGAAGGGATTTGGGTTACCATATCTGGAAAACACTGGGATGAAAGTAACCCTGGAAAGTCCTTCTGAGACCTTTGAAAGTAAAGTTTTCCTTTGTCATATGCTCAGAAAATGCTATGTAAGAGAATGTTTGCACCTGCTGTGTCTCCCATAACTATCCTGAACTCAGCACTGGATTTTGTGTTCCTATTTTTAAAAGCCATCTTGCTAAATAGGTACAGAGAATGTTCCCTCTGGAAGGGGAAGGGAACAGCAGTGCAGCATTAGGGGAGCGCCCTGAACTTGGCATGCCTTGTATCAGCTGAGAGAGTGAAAGGAGGCAGATAAGAGAGCTGAATAAATTAGCATGGGTTTTGTGCTCTACTGACTTGCAACTCTGGCAATGTCAGGGAGGAAAAACTCTTTTTAAGTCTTTGGTGTAGCATGAATCACCTGAGGGAGGATTGGGATCATCTCTGAAGGAATTTCTCTAACCTACTGCTTAAGATGGAACAGATAAACCTAAGGAAAATACCTTGCTTGGCTTGCAAGCGTTGGAATAAGTGTCTGCAGAAAGAGATGGCAGAGCAGGGATATTGCAACCAGACTTGTGCCTGCTGCCTGCCAGGTTTGGAATCCCTTTATAGACGCCAGCAGCCTTGCCTGGAAAACGAGCCAAGGAGTTGCTACAGCTTTGGTGAAAGCAGGGAAAACAAAGAGAAGGGAAAGCCACACAGAGCTCCTGTTTGGACACTGTATATGATTAGGCTGAGTGTGTTTGGGGAAAGAAGTAGGGAAAACATAAAGCTTAGTGGTTCTGCCCCCTCCCCAATCTTTTTTAAATACATGTTCAGCAGCGATTTACTGCAGGGCTTGTCTGTGCTTAAACTTGCCTGCTTTAATTAAACTGATCATTTAAATTGATGTTAATACCTGAGTGTGTGCAAGCATTCAGTACTTTGTATGAGTTTTGTGTGCCTCTGTGAGCTACAAAGTGGATTTAACCAGTTTGGTGAATATTCCCAATTGTATTTGGAGAGTCTAAATTACCAGCCACCAGTTTTTCCCATTCTTTCACTTTGTGTGCGTGTAAGTGTTCTGTTTTGGGAAGTGTGTTGTGCTGACAGTTCATTTGGGATTATTCATGACTGCAGAGATTCATTCTGAAACTCTGTGAGTAGTAGGAAGT
Source organism: Hylia prasina (assembly GCA_013397195.1). Classification (NCBI taxonomy): domain Eukaryota; kingdom Metazoa; phylum Chordata; class Aves; order Passeriformes; family Sylviidae; genus Hylia; species Hylia prasina. The sequence continues at coordinate 2,595,684 of VYXD01009300.1, read as the reverse complement.
CATTTTGTGTCTTGATCTTTGAGTCTTTTCTTGATTTATGTTGACTTCTGGGAACTGGGCAAAGATACTGGACTGGAATTCCAGGGAAAAGGAATTGCTTGCTTACATTTTTTTTGACATTTTGTAGTCTGTGTGCATATAAAGGATCTAGAATCTGTCATTGATTTCTCCTCCAGCATGAGACTGGCAAAACTGCAGCTTGCTGCTTGGCAAAATGCTGATCATGATGTCAGAGCACACACATACCCACCCCATTTATATATATATTGAAAAATGGAAGTGGTAGCTACATTAAATGAAGTGGCTTTTAAGGGAGAAAAGCAATAATGAATGTAAATAAATGATACAGAACTCTTCTAAAAGGATCATAAAAATATAAGAGGGTAGAAGCACAGGCTGTTTCAGTGGTGTGATTTAAGAGTGCGAATCCATACGAGAGGAAATATTTAGAGAGAGCTGGAAACTTATAGTTGCAATGAATATTATCAGGTGAGAGCAAATGTGGAGAACGTGAAAAAGTTCTCACTACTTGTATTTGTGATAATGTGGGGTAGTTTTAAGCCTCTTTGTACTGACACACATTCATGAATCCAGTGTTAACTAACAAAAGTACATAAAAGTACTTTATAGTTCAGCTGCAGGGTGGCAGATGCACAATGGAGTAGAAGAAAAGGAGCAGTGGTAGGAAGTTCTGGGTGGTATGAGTGGAATTATTCCAATGTGTAGGTGAGACACTTCTTCATCTCCTCTATTAATTTGACTGGAGGCTGTTATTTGCTTTGGTTTGTTGTACATTTAATGAGCATTTCAGGAGGGAAATTGAGAGGAAAGCAGCTGTGAAAACGGTTTTGTTTTTTAATATGAACTAATCTAAATTGTAGTCTGGGTTAGTCTGCCACCACCATCAAAAATAATCATTTTTCTTACGAGTAAAGAAAATCCCCAGAGGACCTGTGTTCCATAGGAGGTGTCTCATCCAGTGAATAAGGCTTTGCAAAGGATCTCCACGTTTTACTTCCACACGAGGTAACTCGGAACATGCAGGACTGGGAGCAGACCTCAGCCTGGATCGCGGAATACACAAAGCAGCTGTTTTGCCTATAAATAAACCGAGAGCCTCTTCTCGCGTGAGGCTTTTTTCACAGGTATGCCATGGAAGTGAGCTGCCAATTGTAACTGTTGGTGTTTAGATTTAAAGTATGTGGTAGTAGCAGGATTCACATTCTGGTGTGTGAAAGTCACGCTGGCGTCAGGTTTCAGCCTTATCGCGTTGGTATCACGCTGTGGTGAAACCACTTGTGCTGCAAGAGTTAAATCTGTCAGCCTTCCTTTTCCTAATCCCCGAGTGCCACAGGTTTATATCTTAGATAGAAAGCAAAACTCCACTGCACTTGGTCAAAAACATTTCCATGCACCAGTGATTATTTTGTTTCCATCTCTTTGTAAATGTCTACATATTTTTAATAATTTAACAGAGAATTTTACTTGGGGGGAGGGGATGAATATCGACTTGATCTCCTGGGCTGGTTGGCTTTT
>VYXD01009300.1:2580502-2594134 GCA_013397195.1 Hylia prasina | reverse complement strand
TTCTCTTTTTCTCTTTGATTTGTGGTTTGGTTTTGGTTTGTTTTGTGTGGCTTTTTCCTTCTCGTTTTTCATGTGATTCCAGGGAGAAGCAGCAGTAGGAATTGCACGGATCTTGTGGGCTGGCTCAGTGCCTGGGGACAGCCTCTCGGTGACCAGGCGGTTCTGACGGCTCTGCTCAGCCCTTGGCGCTCGCCATCGCCAGTAACTCAGGTTCTTGCACCTATTCAATGCCTGTAAATCAGTCATTTGGTTACCCCCAAAACAGGCGGCTTCCAGTTCGTGTAACCCTCACTCTGATCACGCGTTCCCAGGCAGGTAGCAGCCCACACCTGCTGCATTCGTGCAGGAGGGAAACCAGCAGCTTTCCTCTTCTCGGAATAAAGCAGGAGCTCTGATGGAAAGAGCTCCAGCTCCGCTGCAGCTGAGCAAGCCGAGGCAAAGCACAGACAGCGTTAGGTCCCGCCGGGGGAGAGCAGCAGCCCGGCGCTCCCGGTTCCTGCAGGGAGGAGCCGCTCCAGATCCGGGATTGCAGCGACTGCTGTCGGCCAGGGACGGGCAGCGGCGCTCCCGCCGCCTTCCCGGGGCTGCCTGGGGCCCGCGGCTTCTGCCGGCGCATCTCCTCATTGCTCGGCTTGGAGGGAGGGGACGAGTTGCACCCTGAGCGTTTCTGTCCCTTCTCCTGCGTGGCGGCACCCAGGACGGCACAGCGCCTTTTAAAGCAGCCTCTTACCCCGTTTGGGACACAAGGCACTGCTGCGCCTCAGAGGAGCTCTCTACCCCTTCACACTCTCTCCCTGTCTTCACTCCGAGGTGTGAACGCCCCCCTCTTCTCAACAGGATAGCCAATTCCAAAAGCAAAAGGGAAAAAAAAGGGTTTAGTTCTTTAATAGATGTTGGCATTCTTTGTGGCTTCTGAGATTTTGCGCTCCTGTGGAGGAAAATTTGAGGGGTTGGAAGTAGATGATGTTTAAGATCCCTTCCAACCCAAAGCATTCTATGATTATATTTCTGTGATTTCTCTATCCAAATTGGTAATCCAAGTCTTCCTTCTCTGCCTTAAAGAAACAAAACAAAACAAAAAAATCCACATTGATGTTTTTGTCAATTAAAAACCCTTGAACAACAACCAAACAAAACTAACCCCACAAACAACACTAAAATAAATACTTTAACCATAGCTCAGGTATTAGTTCTAAATTTTATGATATTAGCTCCAAGAAGGTTCTTTAACCTTTTCTTCTCAGTTTAGCCACTCAGATCTCAAATGCAGCTTACGTGCTGGCAGCCCTGTCTTCAGAGGAGGGATTTGTTAATAGAATATTCAGTCTGTTATTTCTTCACAAAGGAACCCCCCCTTCTCTGATACAACCTCTTGTGGCAGAGGTGTTAATGACAGTATTTTTCCCATTACAGTTCTGCATTGGTTAAAAGGATCTTTCAAATAAGTCTGATCTCCTTCCAATCAGGAGAGGATGAAATGGGCCAAATTTCTGCCAGCACATTTTGCTGTGGGACAGGGAAGATTTCTTAATTCTCTGCAGCTGTGTCCAGCCAGGCCTCTCCAGGACAGCTTTGCTGGCGCTGGCAGCTGTGGCTTTTCTTGTTGGCCAGGGAGAGGATATTGAATGTTCTCCCTGCTGGTCCCTGCATGGAAACAGGCAGTGCCCAGGCTGGGGGCTCAGGGGAGAAAGGATGCTCTGTTGATAAGGTAATGGGCATCTGCAGCCTCAGAGAAACTTGCCAAAACCTTTCTCTAGTAACTGCGGGGATTATCTAAAAATCAGTAATAAAGGCAGTCACCAGGGGAAGGGAAAATACGTCTTCAAGGGAAGCCAAATTCTGTGAATGCTCCAGGAGACTAATCATGGCAGGATTTAGGGTAATTGTGAGGCAAATCAGATTGAGGAAAATTGTTTTAAAAGAGACCCTTAGCTGGCAATAAGGACCATGTGTTCTTATCTCTGCAGAAATAGCCATCTCTTTTAGCATATCTACCCATGTGAGTAGCTGCCACTGTCTTGATTCTTAGCCTCTACAAACATACTTGTAGTGAAAATAATTAATTGCCCTAAATGAATATGTTACATCAGTTCTTGTGCCTTTAGCCTTGTTTCACTTCTACTAGACTGTGAGGTGTGTCATTTTAATCTGCAATATGCAGGAACATTGGGATAAATTTCCTGAAATCAGTGGAACTCTCTGCTTTTATGCCAGGAGTGATTTTGGCTCATCTGTTGCTCCATGTTCTTCCTCCCACATGGGCTGGAGTGATGATATCATCTCCTCTCATGGCACTTTTAAACACCAGTTTGGTTTGTCTGTGTTTTAACACTGGATCCTTCCAGAAAAGCAGTAATTGCTCTGAACACTGAAATCTCACTTTGTCTGCAGTGCTGTTGCAATCAGGAATATCAGCTATCAAAGGGAGCTCTTTAGTTATGTCATTTAGCACTGCCTTAATGATTGAATCTGGGTGGGACTTCAGAGACACTGACTTTTGTTTCCTTTTAGGGGCAGGATTTGTTACTTCATTGTAGTGACCAGGAGCATCAGCCTTCAGGCTCCAGATTCACCATGAAAAATATAAGAATTATATCGACCTCCTCATGACCTGCAAGGCATTTTTGTGGCCTGTTAAAATGTCTGCTTCCACAGAGTAAGTGGGAGTTTGTAGAAAGTTAGGCTTGGTGTTTTGGGAGACATCTACATGCTATTAAAAACCCCCTGTCCATTCATCTCAGAAGGGGTAAGGAATTGTGGTTTATTTTATTTTTTCATGACTTTGTTCTGGCAACTGTATCAAATCCCAAAAAATTAGCAGTCAGCAGTGTGAAGGCCAGCTGCTACCATCTACCTCTGAGTCTTCCCAGACCTGTGCCATTAACACTCCTTTTTTCCTTTGCCTTTCCTCCCTCTCTCCAGTCTTCATTTCAAAGGTTATTAAATTAAATCAATTTCAGCCCTCCCTTAGCCTAATGCTTTCCATTTTTTCTCTTCCCTCACTTGCTGTGTCTCATCCTACAGGGATATTCATGTCTCCATTTTAACCAGCTCCTCATTTGAAGTGCTTTCCTGAAGTCCAAAGTGATGAGAAAAGTGATTCTTCTAAATATAGGTAATAAAATAAATCTAATCAAAGACACATGCCTGGTTAGCTGAGAACTGGCCTTTTACAAATTAGTGATATGTTATATTATATTGGATTAAGATTCAATACTCATTTGGCTGGGACATTTACCTACATTTTTGTTCTGTTTTTGTTGAGAATAAGAGCTTAAGAGAGTTAGGAGTATTTATTCAAGGAAACTTCAAGCTTTTTACTTCTAACTGTAGGAATTCTTTATGTAATATTATAAATATTAGGTACCTTAATTTCCTTCTTAATTGTGGAACTGTACCTCATGTATCCTTAATTTTATTTATTCAGATTCCTTAATTTCACATAGGCCTAAATTGCACCTAGATCTTGGCATCCAGACAGCTGGACAGAAAATTACTGATACAATTTTAACACCTCAGTGTTTGACAGAGGATATTGCTGGCCCAAGGGATGTATTTTTTAATTACTTTAAAAGGAAACTTCAAAATGCTTGTTTGTTTACTGAAAGCCATATTGCAATAAGGAGACCTGCAGGTAAGGTGTGAATCTGGGCTTTGCCATTTCCCTAATAGCAGGAGTTTTAATAAAACATTAAAGCATTGATTAAGAGGTACTGTTTCTATTGAAAGGTGCTGTTCTTAATTCCTTTTCTTTTTCCCTGGGGGGAATTAGTCACACTGTAATGTTTTTCTGAAGTAGAAGGTAAAAACACTGATAAAATCAGTTTGGAATCAAGGCTAGGTCATTAGTTAAATATATGATACTGTACCTATAAGGCTTATTTTTAATAAGAATGTAACTTTTTCTGCCTTAACCATTTGGATGATAAACTCTTGGGAACTATTTTTGCACTGTAATTCCCTGCACAGCCTCAGGCTCAGTGGTCATGAGGTGCTTCTGCTCTGTGGATGTGATTAATCCTGGTGGTTTCATCACATGCAAACATCTTCCATGCAGCAATGAGAATTTGGATTAAGGTTCCAGAAACATTTCATTTGGCATCTTTTTTGGGCAGAAGTGAGCAGGGGGCCAGTCCTGCTCAGGGTGCTGTCAGGAGCAGTCCCATGGCAATACAAGAGCATTTGAGATCTTGGAAGCAGATCTTGGTTCTTGGATGATGATCCACTGATGATCCTGACAAAACACTCCTCTTTATTGAAGTGCTGCATTCCTTGGCCTATCTAAAGCTTTTCTAGGAAGTGCTGTAGAAGTAATAAGATCATTTATAGCTCTCCATTTCTGCACTCTCAGCTCCAGGTGGTTTTCCTAGTGCACTAATCCTAACATTTCTGTTGTGACCATTACTGCCGGCATTGGGATGTTTTTCATGTGAGAGAAACCCTTGGAAGAGATGTGAAAAGAGTGCAGGTGTCTTGCTCTGCATTCCCTGAAATGATGTTGAACAGTCTTTGTCAGTATCAAAACTTACATCTCAATTTTTTCAGCTCCCTTGGAACCTTCTTTTTATCACTTCTTCTGAGTACAAAGGTGTGTCAATAAATGAGATAGATCAAAAAATCAAACTATTGAGACCTTCTAATTTCAAGGTAGTGCTTGTAAGGCTCTTGTTTTGGGGTTTTTCCCATGTTCCTGGCAATGTTTTTATGGCAGACTGTGAAAACTCATACGTTGGTGATTGATAGGTGGCTTTTCCAGGTGAGTTCACCCAATTCCTAACTGAAACTTATTAATGAATAAAGTCTTACTGACTTTACCAATAGAAAACCACCTCTGTGGAGAGTATAAACTATGATTCAATGAGACATATTGGATTTTGTTATTGTTTTTCTGATGAAAACCTGTATTGATCTTCTGCTATTTCTGTTTTAACCGAAGAAAAACTGTGCACTTTATGCTCAGAAGGATTCAAGAGGGAAAAAAGGGATTACTTGGAAAGTCAAATGAAAGAAAGGTAATAAAGCCAAAGTTTTTGCCATTGCATTAATTGTAATTGAATTGTGGTTGGTAAATCTGCCTTTTGCTCTTCCTAGAAGCTGCAGGCAGGGGCCTGTGCTGACATGCAACTTGTGCTACATCTGAAAAATGAAATTCTGTTCATTTCAAGCTGCTGTTCCTGACTTTTAATGGTACAAAATGAGATTTATAAAAGCTCCATAAAACCAAAGTAAATTTGAGGCTGTTTTTTAGTTATGAGGACAAGACTGCATAAAAATTCACCTTAATTTTTTTGGTCCTTATTAATTTTATTTTGTTTTGCTTCTGGGGTCCATGTTCACCTCTTAAAAAAACCCTAGTGTTTCCTTCATCCTCTCAAAAATTAAAAGTTATATTTCCTTTTCTGCTTTTATACCTGATATCTATTGATGTATAAAAGAGAAAAAAAATCATTGTTTCCTCTGTTACTCTGTGAATGCTTCTTAGACAGGTTTACTGCTGCATAAAGAGCTCTAAAATTGTGTGTTTAGAAGTTTTACTTTTGACAGTACTAGAGAGTGTAAGATGAAAAAACCCCCCAAATTAGTTACCCACTTCAAAAATCCCACTTTTTTATTATTTTTGAGATGAGGTGAAGGGTTAAGAGAATATGGTATTGATAGTATGGATTATATCTGCTAGATATCTTTTGCTTTTTACTAGATACTCCCAAAGAATTGAACATGCAGTTTGCCCACATTTTTACTTCTTAATGACATCAGTGGTAACAAAAGGCTCATAGTTCATTATTTATTTGGTCTGCTGACAAAACTGATCACTTGGAATAATACCTCTGAGTTTGTCTCCTGCTGTAAATTCCATCTTAATAAAATATCTGTTCAAGGAATAAGTGAAGTGAAAGTTAGATGCTCCTTCTTGGAATGTTTGTGAGCTTTTAAATACTTAAGAAAATACTTTCTCCATCATGCCAAGTAAGTCTTTCTGCACAGCTGGTGCCAGCTTTGTACTTCTCAAAAAGAAAATAACAAGTAAACAGCAAAAAGCACTTTTATCCCCACTCTCTTCAACACTGTGCTGTGCCTGTGTCAGGGCTTTACCTGCATTTCCCTTCGGTGTGGCAGTCTGGAGAGGGGAACTCCCTGGGAACTCCCCAGGTTTGGGCTTGTTCTGTCCATGTTTCCAGGGATTTACTTTGGAGCAGCCCTTTAGTGCTTGGGACCAGCTTCCCCCTAGTGGTTGGGATGCACATTTTGGTGGGCTTGACTCAAAACAAATCCAATTGAATTTTTCCAGGCTACTCCATATGTGTGGGGCCTGTCTGCCAAGCAACCTCAGTGAGTATTGTGGATGTAGATGGATATTATTTCCACTTTAGGGATGGAGAAGCAGAAAGTCCAAGTCACTGTCCTGCCATTCCACAGTGGGTCAGTAATAGAAGCCTGAATCCCTTTTTTCCTGCTGAATGGATTCTGATTAGTCACTGTATCCACCACCTTAAACTTTGTATTGCAGCCCCCTGGCCATTATAGAGGAAATTCCCAGCTCTTTTCCATGTTTCCTCTTTCCCCCTTAGCTGTTAGACCCACTTTTGAGAAGGAAACAGTAAAAGAAAGGAACATCTAAAATCCTAAAATACTCTGGATGTCTGGCTGTGAGACAGTATTAATTATACATGTAGCTGTGTGTTTAGAAACTCAGTAAAACTCTGCCATTTCTCAATGATTCAGGAGAACAGCTTGTTCTGTAAAAGGCATTTTCTAACTATAGACAGGTATCAATTCCTTTATTGACTGGATTGATTCCTTCCCCTGCTAATGCATCTGCTGTCCTGATAAGGTGACTCTGACCTGTAACTTCACTTCTTTGGTGGAGGGGGTGAAGAAAAGTGTTTTTTCACTGTGCTGTCAATGCACAGCCATTGCTCATTGGTGCTTTGAAACATCAGTTGTGAAAACAACCCATCATCCCCCAAGTTCCCTCATTTCTGGTCACTTAAGCAGCACCCCACTCTATTCTAATTTCTTCCATCACCCAAATATGTTAAGAGAATGAAAGCAGTCAGACTTGGATACTCCCTGATGTTATTTTTGTCTCTGACCACAAATTTCATTTGTTCAAAACCTGATGAGCTTTGTCATTGTGGGGATCCCCACACTGGAATGAACTCCAGGCTCCCCTTGCCTGGGAAGTATTTGCCAGAACTGCTGATGTGATTAAGCTGGGAGGAATTCCAGTACAGGTGAAATCCAACCTTTGGAATTCCATAAGGAGGTGGTTGGGGTGAGCGTGAAGTCAGTCTTGGGTTTTTAAAACATGGTTAAAAATTCTTCATTTTAAAAGATTCCAGAGGTTTGAAGATGCTTGTAAATCATCCCAGCAGGAAGACGAGCATCATAATCTTAAGAGTATTTTCTTGGCCAGAATATTCCCCTACAGCTCTGGGGAAGAGGGAAGTTGGGAAGGAATCCTAATGGAGAGACAAGAAGTGAAGAGCTACAGCCTCCAGTGGCCTCAGCTGAGAGATACACAGAGCCCTAAGCATGGATCTTTGCATGGATCTGTTCTGTATCCCACACAGCTGCAGAAGGGGGAGGCTCTCAGCCTTTGGACACGCTGAGTGCTGTGGCTGCCAGCAGCTTGCTGCTTCAGAATGGAATCAGCACTGCTCTTGGGCAGAGCCAGGGATGGGGAAACACAGATGGGATGTCATTAACATTAATGGACTGGCCAAAGAAGAGTTCTGCATGTTGACAAGATAATGTACAGCTTTAATATAGCAAATTTCTACAGCTGGTGGAGACTCTGGTGTTTTCCTTGTGGAACATACCCAGTTAGAACATTTATTTTCACTGTTTAAAATGAGTCCTAAGGAAGAAGTGGGTGAGATCCTATTCCCTGTTTCCATCAAAGCACCCACTTCTCTGACAATGATCCAGCCTCCCACCTCACTTTTTCAAACGAATGCTCAGACTCCTGATGCTGAGCAGAAAACATTTCAGCTGTTTTTCAAAATGAACATTTTATCAGGTGGTGTCTTTCCCCCTTCCCAGGGCAGAGTATTAATTAAATTGGAGGATTCAAGAGCCTGTCTGGAAGGGATGCTGGGTGGAGAGGAGGTGCAAACCCAGAGGACCAACATTAAATGCAGCCGGATATTCTTCTGAAAGGGAAGAGTTAAAAATCCAAGCTCAAAAGGACAAAGAAAGAGAAAAAAGGAGAAATCTTGATTCTGGAAAATGAGAAGCTGCTTATCAGAGGATATGTGGATGTGTGATACCAGAGTAGGGCAGTTTTGTCTCCAGTTCCTGTGCTTCCTCTGAGGTGGTTTGACTTAAGAAATATATAAAAGAAGGTGAGTTGTTGTTTGTTTCCTGTACTGGGAAAGATGGAATAGGAAGAGGGGCCAGATTTTGCACCATTAATATTGCAGGAGTAGAGGCATTCCCTTTCTGTCTGTTCCTATTGAAAACAGCCTTGGCTGAAATGGCTTTCTAGCTTTTTACTGGGAAAAATAACAGGAATATCAAAGTATCATATTAGTTAGGAAAGAAGCAAGCAGCCTCAATCTGAATTTTGTGTTTGCTGTGGTGTGAAGAGAAATGCTATATTGGTGGTGGCAGTGAAGATGGATTCTGGGGATGTAGGTAAGATATCCTAATGCATGTTCTCCAGGGATGTCAGTTTGCTGGTCCCAGTTCTGGTCTGGGGCTAAGGGGAAAGGGTGGATTTAAAAAACCCCCAACTCTAACATGTCAGATCCTGAGAACTGAGCTGTAATTACTGTAGAGTCAGTGGTAGGGATTTCCCTGGGAATAAATGCTGTTAAGTGCTTTTCTGCCACACATCCCTCTTTTCCCAAGCTGGGATCCAGGCCTGATCAGCAGTTGGTCACTGAACATCTGCTCCAGTGCAAAATGGACAAGTTTATCCAGAGACCTGAAATGCTCCAACAAGTCACCCTCACTTTCCTGACCAGCAGCACTGGAACATGGCTGGAATTGTGCTCTGGGAAAACATCACCCCTGGAACAGCTCTGTGAACCTCTAGCAAGCCTCTTGAAGCCTGCAGTGCTGGCCCAGGCATTCAGTGCAAACAAAGCACAAGCTGCTGTAGCACGTTTGTGCCAGGGTTTCCTGGTTCCAAGTGCAGTCAAATATGGCCTAAAATGAACCATTCTAACAATGACAAGAGGGGCTGGGGTAAAAATCATGTTATTTCCTTTGGAAAGAAAAGAGTTCTATTTTTAACTACGTTCCCCTTAATCTTACTATTTTGTTTTGCCACTGTTTATAGTAGAGAGTACAATACTTCTTGTTATGATTGTTCTTTGTGTGACTGGGATATAAGTAGATGTTCTGCAGCAAATTGTCTGGGATACAGAGTCCAAAGAGATTATGCTGCAGGAAGTTCTAAAAAAAAACCCCAAACCCTTACACAATCCCCCACTCACTCCCTCCAAAAAGCCATAACCCAAACAAATAAAAACCTTAAATGACTGTCATACTTCCAAAATAACTGTAAAAAATGTGTGCTAGGCTTAAAACAGAAGTCTGGGGGAAATGATTGTCAGATCCCTCGGTGTATTTGCGAAGTGATTTATGTGCATTAAACAGAAAATAAGAAACACACACTTGGGTTGTGCTTGTGTGTTGTCACTGAGACAAATAAACAGCTCCTCTCATTCTTTGCTTCTCCATCTTTATTAGCAGTCATTTGATCTTCCCTCCCTTTCTGCTTCCACTAATCCTCACCAAAATGGCTTGAAAGAACTTCTCTTGTGGACTGGAGTGTTTTCCTAGGATGATTTCTACTATTTCAGCAAGCTCCTTAGAGTTACTGGATGCTCAGAAGGACTTTTTGATCTGGACTCTACAAACCTTGGAGCCTGTTTGACAGTGAGCAGCCAGGAGAGAGGAGAGGGACTGCAGCCTGTCATCTGAAACAAACTTTTAATTAATTTTAAACTGTTTTTTGGTAGCAGACATTGTTAAAGGATAAAAAAAATCACAGGTACTTCATAGAGTATGTCCTTCTGCCATGAGCCCTTTGTTCTCATTTATGGCAAGGAGATTGTATCCACAGCCATCTATGCACAAATGACAAATAATTTATCAGGCTATGATCTTTTCCACTATTTTGCAGGATGCTGCCTGAAGGAAACAGCAGAGCTGGAGGCTTGTGTTGTGTGGGTGATGTATGAAAGGGGCTTGTGGCAGTGAGTTAAGATAGAGCACAACTCATAAATAGAAGGGAAGCAGATTTTCAGTGTCTGTGTGCCATTGTTTAGGTAATATGATTTACTGAGGTTTTGATAAAACTGGTATTTAAAGAAAAATCCCCAACCCTATCATGGAAACTACCTGGTTATTGCAAGATGATTTGCCTAAGTAGGCAAATTGAGATATGCAATTTATTTCGATAATTTTGTGCTCTGATCTGAGAAACCTTCAGGCGCTTATCTGCAGGCTTGGCTCTTTTATTGTAATATTTGACCCTTCCAGATTTTTTTTTTTTCGCCTGGGGAATTCAAAGCTTTTTACAGACTTTGTAGAGTTTTCTTTGTCAAGACACAGGGCTTGTGAGAACAGGGTGGAAAGCAGGGAGAGTGCTGTACATCCTCGTGTACCTGGATGTTCCCCACTTGGTTTCCCTGCCCTTCGGCTGCCAGCAGTAGAAGGGAGTGGAAATTGTGGAAATTCTTTTGGGATGTGGCAACTCTGACTCGAAAAGAAGAGTTCTATTCCACAGAGCCATTTTCCAGGGTGAATTTTATTTTCATTTAGTGTGAAATTGAGTGCAGTCACAGGTAACCGGTGCAGAGTTCAGCTGTGTGCCCTCAAATGGGATTTTGGAATTTTCCACATTTTGGAATTGCTGGCTCTGCATTAGGGTTGGAGGGCAGAGAGCTGAGTTGGATGTGGTGCTGCCTGTGAGGTGTCTGAGAGAGAGCTGACTGTTGCATAAAACTGAACAGCTTTTTCCTAGTTACCCTTTACACAAAGGTGAATATTACCTAGGAGTTGTGTGGCTGGTTGGAAACTGAGGGCTTTTTCTGGGCAACACTGAGCTTCCTTTCAGTGGGAAAGGGAGGAGAGGGAGCTGTGGGAACAGGAGGGGCTGTGTGCCAGTTCTCAGGGTCAGGAACAAGCTGGAGCAGGCAAACAGGTACCCAGCCAGCTCCACGAGCAAAGTTAAACTCAGCCTCAGCTCGCTAGGCCTGAATTAAATCAGCATTAACAGAGTACCAGGAGTAGGAAGGTTTCACCCAGGAATAAACTGTGAGTCTGGTTAATAAGCAGGGGATACAGGGAACTCTTACTGCCCTGGGAAGTCTCAAGTTTTGCAGTGCCACAGATTTGATGAAGCCATCGATAGGTGTTTGTTTGGAGTGGGTGTTTTTCAGGGGCACCATGAGCAGCCCCTGTGTGTCAGTCAGACGAGCCGCAGCACTTGGGGCTGGAATTCTGCTGTGCAGTGTTTGCATCACGGTTTTGGTCAGAAAACTCCAAGTTCCAAACCCCAAACTGGCCCTTTCCAAGTGCTGTTGCCTCACACTCAGGTGTTTGTGTGGCCCTCCAGTGTCAGATCTGAGAGCTCATTGCTTGAGTAGCTGGGATGGTGCCCTTGGCAGTTCCAGTTCCTTGGGGATAAAGGTGTTACAGGATGGAGCTCCCCAGAGCAGAGCTCAATCACAATGACACACACAAAAAGCTGATCTTTGATTGTTTGCTTTTACTACTTATTACAAGCATAATTTGTGTGTCTTTTACCCATCTTAGGAAATGTGGCATGGAAATGTGGCATGGAACACACATTAAAAACTACAGCAAGTTAACCTGAGAACCAGCTACACCTACAAGTGTGGAAAGCTGTGTCTGAAATCATCTGAATAATTGTGGTTTGTAACAGTTCATTATCCTGGCAACCAGAATTTCCTGGCTGTGCTGGTAGTGTGGCTGCTACAGTTAATCAGCAACCTACCTAATCTTACTAACCTTCTTATTGTAACCTGCCTAACTATTGTGTAATCTGCTTGTGGCAGCAAGCCCTGACTATCAGTAGCAAGTTTTGAGCTGTGCAGGTGCAAATATTCTTGTTTTCAGTCCTGTTGACAACTGACTTTCATGGCGTTTGTGCTCATGAAATAAGACATGGTCTCCTGGTGTTATTTATCAGAAAATAAGAGTATTCCCTGCCTGTTAATATCTGCCTCCTCTGTGCCATGTAAGCATGTGGGGATTGTCCCACTGGCTAATCCTGGGATGCAGTTCCATGGGACACGGCTCATAACTGGCCACAGCTGATGGGGGAGGTCCTGCTGTCCCTGTCACTCCTGACCTTCACCCCCTACGACTCCCTTCATGTCTGGGTGCTTTGCTTTGTCCCTGGCACCCCTTTCTCTGCTCCATCTGACTGCTGTGATTTTAGTAGACAGGAGGGCCAGGAATTTTTCTGGTACTATTTGTAAGTCTTAGTTCATTCCTCAGATACCTGGAATTCCTATTGAAGAAAGAAGCAAATTTGAGTTTTGCTGGAGTATGCAGGGACATTTTTTCCCCCCCTAAAGCCAAGTAATTACCAAAAGAGATGTAAAACTATAATTCCACTGAAGGGTGGGAGGACAGACATCAAACTATTTTTAATTTGATCTCATTTTATCAAATTTATCTGATTTCATTATTTTAATGTTTGTAAGAAAGCAGCTGCCATATCTTGTAATAATGGATTGGACAGTATTCCTGGGCAAATGTATTCTGTATAGAAAACTCATGTTTGACTTCAATTTGTGGACAATGGGACAGGCACACTGTCAGAAATAATTTTTAATAATATATCTTGATCTTCAGAGTGCCTCTTATCTACCAAGCTCAGGCAAATGTTTTGCTTGCTGCCGTTAGAGAAGCCTTGAGGATTCTACGCGAGACCATAATTAATTCCAAAAATAAGGATGGCTTTAAACATTTCCTTCAAAAATTTGGATTCTTTTGTTATTCCCTTCATCTGGAGCAGCTGTAAAAGGTAATGATGTAATATTTTTTTTCCTCAAAGGAAAAGAGAACATAACCTGCTTAGTGTTGTGATAACTTGGTACAGGAGGGGATGGTTTCTAGAGGAAGCAATATTGTAAATACAAAAAATGCTTCAAAAAGCACAATGTCCCAAACTTCTGGCTTTTTGTTTCAAAATATAAATATAGTTATTATCTAGAAACACTATTCTTGCACTTCAAAATTATTCCATACTACAGTTCACATGCAAAGTTCCCCCCTTCTTCCCACGTGGTATTTTTAATCCTTTTTTCAGATACACCTTTCTCATTTTCTTTGCAAATTTTTGAACGCGTTCCTACCTTTGTGCTGTGGCCATTAATTAAAATATTAAAGACAGAATATTCAATAATCTGTGAGAAACTTTCCTATTCCTCTCCATCCTGCTGGGTGGCTTCCCTGAAAGCATAATTCATCAGCATTTCTCCTCTAATGAGCTTTGTGCCTTAAAAAGCTTCTATTACATCACCTTTGGATTTTGATTTTCATGTTCAAGTTATTGGGGTTTTATCTTTAAATATAGTTTTGGGGCTTTTCCAGTGTTCTCATCCCATTAGTTATTCTGGATTCTCTACATTTAAATCATCC
>VYXD01009300.1:2531829-2580455 GCA_013397195.1 Hylia prasina | reverse complement strand
AAAAGGAAAAAAGAGGTCAAATCATGACTTGGTTTTTAGGCCTATTTTTCATCTCCTGACATCCTGACAGGTGTACCTGTCTCTTCTTTGTTTAAAATATTTTTTACTGCTGTACTTCAATTCACAAGGTTTAATTCACCCTGACCTGTCTGTCTCCATTTCTATTCTGTCATCTCTGATTTTTCTTTGCTTTTTAATTCCTTATTGGAATGTTCATCCCTTTATGTTTGTAATGCAATTTCTGAACAGCTTTTTTGACTTAAATCTCATTATCCTCTCCATCTGAAAAGCTCTGCTGCTCCAAGTGATTTCCATAAGTGGTTCCTTTAATACTTCAAGGTTTGATTTCCCATTCATGAGGATCTTTCTTTTCCTACAAATAGGTTGGTTTCTTTAAGATCCTTTGCTAGCAATTTATGTCCTAGAAATGCTTCCTGGAAGTCTTGGGGAACCATAATCAATTGGATCTCCTTAGTCCACACAAGTCTGTTTTTCCTTTCCAGAAATGCTAAAAAAGCTGAGGCATAACCTCCAAAAGCTGTCCTAACTCTTCCTGGTTATATCATATTTATCATGTTCATTAATTCTGTTACTATTAAGGTTTATATTTAAAATATTTTAAAGTTCAGTGACAAACTCAATCCAAATTATACACAGGTTCCCAACTCCTTCTAAAACCTTAAAAAAGCATTGGTTTTGCTACTTTCTCTATGTTCAGAGAAATTTTATTGTATTTTTAATCCCTATCTTAGTATTTCAACAATTATATATTTGTTCTTTTAGAACACTTAGTTGAGTGCTGTTAAATCTTAGAAACAGATTTGACTTTTTAATCCTTTAAAATCACTTCAAATAATCTGAGAAAAACCCATAATTTAGAGTTCCTCTGCTTTCTTTCAGAAAAGGATTTGATTTCCTAAAGAGACAAGTACCACTCATATGTGATTGGTAATAGTACAACTCTTCAGAATTACAGAATACTGGCAACCACAAGCAAACTTCCTCGTGAAGCAAGGATTAATATTTTCACTGATATTTTATTCAAGTTCACATTAGTCATGTTCACACTTCAAAAATAAATACAAGCAAGAATGCTTAAAAAACTTCCAAACATGGAAGGGATAAGGAGGAAAAAATAATAACAGATTTTTTACAAAGTCAGTAATTGTAGAAAGTACTACTGATGTAAGAAAAAAACCAAATCCCAAACATTTTTGGAGAGTTTTTTTGTGGAGTAGCTGAAGTCCTGAGTAGCTAGTGTGTAAGACGAGGTATTAAAGCACTTCCTTGCATAGTTTCAAACAACTAGAGTTACCTGAGGTGAAAAGATTCCCCTTTTCCAGGGATAAAATGGCAATTCCTGCTCCAAAATGTCCCTTGGCTTTGCCAGCCCATGGGAAGAGCTGGATGTGAGCCCTCAGTATTACACAGTACACTCTGTAGTTTATTATTAAACAATGAGGTTGCAGCTCCTTTTAAGAACAGAGGTTCACTAATGTCACAGAAGAGTGCAATAAAGAAGAGTAATACAAAAGTCAATTATTTTCTTGGTGAAAACCAGGAACTTGAGCTTTCTTACTGGAAAACAAAAAGAAGTCCTGCACTAGCAGGCCCCTTAAACTAAGAGGTAAAAATTCACAGAATTTTAGGACCAAGTTTTTGTCTGGTGTCTGTTCCACAGCCAGTAGTGGAAGAGGTTCCTGAGTGCCAGCCCTTCCTGTCAGTCCCCTTCCTCATCACTGTTCTCCTCAGAGCCATCGCTCTCATACTCCTCACCCTCATACTGGAAGGCAGCCTCGGCTTCAGGGTCTGACTGAGCTTCCTCTTCCTGCTCCTGGGACCTGGGTCTGGGCTCATCCTCCTCTTCCTCCTCCTGGGAGCGGTCAAGAGATGGGCCTGCTCCTGCTTCTCCCTCCTCCTCCTTCTCATCCTCCTGGGAATGGCCAAGAGATGGGCCTGCTTCTGCTTCTTCCTCCTCCTCTTCTTCCTTCTCCTCATCCTCCTGGGAATGGCCAAGAGACAAATCTGCCTTGGCTTCCTCTTCCTCCTCCTCCTGGGAATGGCCAAGTGACAAATCTGCCTTGGCCTCCTCTTCCTCCTCCTCCTGGGAATGGCCAAGTGATGGGCCTGACTTTGCTTCCTCATCCTCCTCCTCATCACTGTGCCAGCTGGACTCAGCCTCAAGGACATCAGGGCTGGCTCTGGCCTCATCCCCATCCTCCAGATCACTGCACTGCTCACCTGGGGTGGAGGTTTTGACACCTTTTCCCTTCTCTTCCTCCTCCTCCTCCCAGGACTGCTCAGACTGGAGATTGTCACCAGCTGCTTCCTCAAAGGATTCCCTTTTTTTCACTTTAACCCTGGTGATTCTGAAAAGACAAATTGCATGTGGGGTTTTATTTTCTGGGAAGATGCTTTCCAGGAGGTCTTAAACCACCTTTATGTAATCCAGGACAAAGCCTGGTAGTCTTGACTGGGGTGGAACTGGGGAAGGAAAAGGGAAGGGGGGGACACAAGAGTCTCTCTTTATGCTAGAAAGTAACTCAACAGTATTGCTTTATATATTCGATTATTTTAAAATTTCTGCTTCCTTTTAAATCACAACACCCAATAGATACTAAAAACTATTTTTAATAAGGTTAATTTTAAAAAATTAAAATTTAAAGGTGGTGACTTACAACAACCTGTCAGAATTTTTGATGAAAGGGATAAACAAGAAATGTTTTTCTTCATTTTTCTTTGAAGTGCATTACATAACATGACCAGTTTGGTTAAGCAGCTCTCCTCTGTTTTACGAATTAATATTTAATTCAGGAAAACCAATCAAAAGTACATACTGATGCTAACATACCACATAGTCAAATAGTTCCCTGGGAAATACTGAAAATCATTAAAAAACCCTTAAATCTAAACATGGAAAAATTTCTAATTATTAGATATGTAATGAGTAGAAAGAAAAAGCCTTCAGTCATCCATACCTTTCTCTGACAGCAACAGACGTAAAATCTCCAGCAGTGGAGAACTGCAATGACTTGGCTGCTCCTCCTTTCCTTGAAACAAACTCGGGGCAGATCCCCAGGGCTCTCAGTCTGTTTGAATAATACTTTTCTGCAGCTATTCTGGCATTTTTCTGTAGAAAAACCACAATGGTTAAATGTTATCTAATGCATTAAATGCCTGGCTTTTGGTACTTTTATTTATATTAATCCTCTGATTCATTAGTTGCAGCTGACAAGTGGAAATGATTATTCACTGCAGGTAAGAATGGCAAAACAATCCTTGAAAATTTTATACCAGATTTTACTTTCCTGTACCAGCAGTGTTTGGTTGTGGTCAGAGTTACTCATGTTGTAACTGATCCAGACACATTTACAACAGTTCTCTGTTCCCCTATGTCAGAAATTACTGATATTTATATGGAGATGGGGCAACAGAGATTGAAATGGAGAAATACTGCCCAGAAAAGTGTTTTTGAAGTATCTTCTAAAAATGTTGGACTACAAATGTCTGATTCAGTATCAGTCAAGATTAATTAGTAGCTCAGAAACAAAGCAACCTGAGTGACTCTTTCAAAAAGCAATGGCATTTGTTTTACTCTTTCTTCCATTTCTTGCAATTCTTGCAGATATTCCTGCCTTCTCTGCTTCTCGCTGTTCCTAAGGGGAGCAGAGTACAAAAGAAATCATTATTAATTTATAGTAGAAGGAGTAATTTTCTACAGCAGTTTAATTGCTCATAACAAATTAAATGTTGTCATACTTCGAGATACACAAAAGACACTGAACAACTCATCTCTGAAGGAGTCACTTTGGCTAAGCAGAGGCAGGTCCTGGCTACTGGACTTAAATAGAGGCTGAGTTTGGAATTCTTGGGGTTTTTGGTAAAAATTTGGATACTTAGGGTATTTTACATGCTGATTTCGTGCAGATCTTCCAGCTGTTCTAAGCAAAATTAAACAGAATACTCCATAGGAAATTAAGAGCATGAAATAAAAATCAGTACTTATAAAGTCTGATGAGGAGAATCTTGCTACTTTAGCAGTTGATCACCCAAGAGAGCTGGCCACGTTCTGCATCACGGAACACTTTTTTCCTGAGTTGGTTTGTCCAGGGCCCAGTCAACAGAGCAGGACAATGAAACTGTTGATTCATAACTGAAATGATCTCTGGGATCACAGGGAGCATTGGATAACCCAGGTGGAATGGGCTGTAACCCTTCCTCAGTGTGGGACAGGCAGCTCTGTGACGTGCCTCTGAGCGGGGCAGATCCGGCACTGCAGGTCAGACATTCCAGGGCAAGGATGAGATCAAGGGGGGCATTTTACACCTCTGCTTCCTCCACCTTCTCTCCCTGACCATCTCAGAATTCCTCACCATGTTGGGAAGTGAACTTCCATGTTGCTCCTTGCTTTGCAAGAGCAGTGCCACGGGCAGACATTACTGCCCAGCTGTGCTGAAATGAGCACTATCAGGTTAAACACCTGATAATGCACCTTGCACCAGCCTCCTGCATCAGCACCAGGCTTTGCAACAGCAGCACTGTATACCCACACAAGAGCTCCTGAACTCTGATTGAGCTCAACATTGTAATGTGAAATTTGCTGTTGAATGAACTCAAATCACATCTACAAACACCTACTGTCCCTCTTAATTCTCCACCTACTCTGACTCCAGCTGTTTTCTGCTTCTGTCCCCGAGTCAGCATCACAGGGATTATAAAGCTCCTGTTATTAACAGTATGCCAGGTTACTGGAAATTAGGATTTTTGCTTGCTGCCCAAGAATCCTGCCCAGGCATGAAGCAACAGGTGCAGAACAGTCAGTGCCTCTCACCATCCCCACATAACAGCACCTTAAATTGACAGCACTACAGCAGTATCACCATGCCAGGCTGAATCACAAAGCTCACTAAAGGCTTCTTCAGACAGGATTAATTTTTCTTAGGCTTAGAAAAGCAGAAAGGGTTAAATTAGCCCCAGACACGAGGCCAAGCAGTAGTCATGGGGTTAGAGCTGTGTCAGAGCTGGAGCCATCTGGAGTGGCAGCTTACAGCACTCTGAGAAGTGTTCTTCCCTGTGTGCTCAGCCATACAGTCTTTGCATGGCATCTCTACTCCAGGGAACCTTGGATCCCATTCCTCCTGAACACCAGCAGCTTCCTCAGTCACTGCTGTTACACTGTAAAGTTACAATATTCCTGCTTTAATCTCCCTCTTCAGTGAGGACCTGCTGGGACAAAGAAGTCAATTGTGAAATGTTCACTGCTGCACCAAAGTTGTACCAACACCAGTGCAGAGAGTAGCTCTGCAAGGATATTCTGTATCCACACTGTTCCCTTTCCTTTTGATTTTTATGACCTTTTCCTCTTTAGTTGATACATCAATGGAGAAAACACAGGACTCTTCTGTTACTGAAGCTAGAATAATCTAATGTGGAATATATATATATTTCTGTATGCTATATATTTCTATACTCTGAGTTCAGTACAGGTCAGCAACAATTTCCCAGGTGAAATGCTAAATTGGGCCACTTTTTAACCAGCTGCTTGCACCATGTTTAGTTTACCACCTGTAAGTATCTGAACTTAGACCATGTTATTTTTTTTATGCATTGTATGTTTAACATACAGTGCAATCCCAAACCTCTCCTTCTCATTGTTGAATGAGGTGTTCAGGATTCAGGGGAATGCAACAAAATACCTGAATGTTTTTAATCTGGATTTAGACACCTGAGCTAGGCTCTGATGTGGGTCATTGGCCTCAGCCCGAGACATCACAATTTTCTGGAATTTTTTCGTTCTTTGTTTCTGCTTGGTTCTGTTCCTTTTTTGTTGTTCTTCCAGCTTTCTCTTTTCCTCAAGGGAATTCCTGGTGGGGAAAATAAACTAAGGCTGAATTCATTTCAAATCTAGAGCAAGACTTCAAAGGAAGCTTTGGCAAAGATGATTCCAAAGAGAAAAACAGGGTGAAAAGAGGGTTGCTATGAGAGCACACAAGGTATGTGCCATTTTAAGGGATTCAGGATATCCTGGGAAACAGCAGTCATTTTTCTTCTTCTTAGGGACATGCTGACAAAAGTGCACTAATAATAAATAAATACTAATGACGTCCTATATTTAAATATTTTAAGATTTATATTATAAGCCCTTATATTAACAAATTAAACCCTATATTCACTGCATGGAAGAATTAACTACATATGCAGAAATAACAAAACCAGCACCAAATAAAAACCCAAATATATACTAATACCAAAAAAAAAAAATCTACTTTTCAAGTCTATATGAAGTAGAACATCTCTAAGCAGTCACCTTAGTGCTTCTAGCCGTCGTCTTGTGGATTCTGTGCTTTTGGGAGATTTGGATTTTGCTCCTCCCAAGACATGTGAGTTTGCCCCTGCCTGCCCCACCTGAGGTTTCCGTCTTGGAGAGGCAAATGGCCACCGCGTTTCCTTCAATTTTTCTTCATCCTCTTGAATGTCCTTCAAGATCTTGCCCTTTTTGGAGGGAATGTACGAAGTACAAAGGTCGAAAGGCTCACAGACTGTGAGGTGTTTCACTTTTTTTTGTTGCAGGAGACGTTTCTGGAATTTCTCATGTAGGAGTTCAAAATCGGGAACGCTTGATTTGATCTTGGGTTTGTGTTCCGTTCGCTTTGGTTCAGTGCTCTTGTGTTTCTTCTTTTTGTTGGTCTCTTTTAAGGCCAGTCTGCTGTTGGGTACAGATGAATTTCGCAGCAGCTCCTCAGCTCTCATCCTGATCCTGATTTCCCTGTAGAGCTCCTCCTTCTTTAGCTTCTCATTGAAATCTGGACTATAAACACATTTTGGGACCGGTTTCGCTCTGAACACTTTAGTTTTATTTTCAGGTGGGGGAATGTCTTTCAACAGCATTTTCCTGGTTTCACTCCTTTGCCTCTCTCGCTCAATGAATTTAAATGGCTTTTGGGAAGCCAGGAGCTTGAGTTTGCTCCTCTCCCTCACAGACCTCCTGCGCTCCTCGTTCCTCTGCACGATGTCGTGGTAGAGCGGCAGGAAGACGGTGGCGGGCACGGGATTGGCTCGGAATTTTTTCTGACACTCTGCTTCCTCCTCTAGCTGCTTCTTCAGTAAGTGATTTTCCAGCTCAATCTGTGACTTGGATTTGACGTTCTGCTCTTTCCTCTGAGCTTCTCTGATGGTCATCTGGAAAGGCCTGGGCACGGTGACTCTGGGGGTCCACGCTTTCTGTTTCTTGTGCACCTTTCTGCAGGCTGGTGAGCTGGGCAAGCTGTGCTTGGCACGGGAGATGTAGTCTTCCAGAGAGAACCCATCCCACATTTTTTCAATCTGTTGCTTAGCAAATGAGGATGATCCAGTTTCACTGCCGTTCCCTTCAAACACTAATTCTTCATCAGACGCGCCGGATACACTTGAGTCCAAGGGATCACTTAAGTCTGAGTCAGAAAAGGATTTGTGCAGGTTAAGAGGCTGATATGAACTCTTGTCCCAAGTTGGCCTTGAGAATAAAGGGGAAAAGAAAACTTGGTTTGAGCCAGTGCAACACTGATGCAAAAAGCCAGTGACTTCCACTCTAAGGAATCATCACTAGAAATAAAAATGAGTGGCTGAGGGGGGAGAGAAGGGAAAAGGGCAGCACACAGGGCACTCAAAGCAAATCCTGGTTTTAGTGCTGATCACCAAGTCACCACTTCCTGACTTGGGAAAGGCCCTGTGCTTTCCTAAATGTGCTGCCCAATTCCTGCTATACATCCACCTCTAAACCTCCAGATCATTAGCAACGTTAATGAGTGTTTCTATTATCAAAACTGACTTTTCTCTGATTATCTCTCTGGTTATGAGAGATGGAGAGTGTAACACTTTCCAGCCCAGAAACACACCCTGTTTTACAGATGTTTGCAAAGCATTTGGGAATCTTCAGCTAAAAAGTGCCCCCAAACTTACCTACAGCACTTTGGAGAGGTGTCATTTCTCTTATCCAAGGCTTCTACTCCTTTTAAATACAGCTTGTTCCGATACATACTTTCCAGTTTTGCCATGGTCTCCATGTGGGCATTCTTCAACTCTTCCAGCTTCAAGTAATACTCTTGATTTGAACTGTACATTTTGGAAAAGTCTATCCACTTGTCACAGGCTGTCTTTGGAGGGGTAGTCTGCTCTCTGTTGGTACTTGAATCCAAGTCAAAGCCATCCTAGAAGAGATGTTTGTAAATTTTTTCTGCTAGAAGGAAGGGGAACGAGGTTCTTAATATTGCTTTATCCTAATTAAGTCTAATGAATGGTAAAGTAACACAAATAGAGATACCTGTATACAAATGTTAATGTAGAAGTACATGGAATATTCATATTGCATATTAATTTATTCATAAGGGTCCTATTTAGAGCCTGTAAAAATTCCCAAGTCTGCCCTGTAATCAGTGTAACAGGAAATATGATTAAAAGGACTTACCAAAAGAAAAAAATTAATTATTTTGTAAAATGTAATTTTTCCCTGATTACTATGCAGCTCTAAAAATGCCTTTATTTACAAGCAAAGAGAACCTCACAGTTCCATAACCACTCCAAAAATAAGTCATTAGAGATGTGGTGCATAAATGTTTATTCCATTTCCATAACTTACTGTGCAATGACAGGGATTCTGCACACCTTATATTTCCAATACTGTTTGGCAGTATGCAGCTGTGTGCAGCTAATGTTCCCTAAGTATTTTTAAAGCTTACACAAGTCAGAGAAGTTATTAAAACCAGGTTAGTCAGCATCACAAAAGCTTCATTTTTTTCTAAGCTGCACATTTTAAAAAGTCATGGGCCACTTCTTTTGTTAAAAAAATAGAGTATTACTTTTCCACACAGGGGTATTTTAATAGCCTTTGACATTCAACAACAACAACAAAATCTTGTTTATGTTTTGTCAGGTTTTAATTGCAAAAATCTCTATGTGTTTTTTCCCCAGCAGTGACCTCATNCGGTACCTGCGCGGCGGCGGGCGGCGGCCCCCGCTCGTAGAGCGCGGCGGGCGCCCGAGTGCGCGGGTCGAGCGGCGTGCGGAGGCAGGAGGCGGCCAGGCAGAAAGCCCGGTGCGCGTCCTCCATCCCGGAGCGGGCAGGGAGCGGGCAGGGAGGTGGCTCCCGCTCCGCCCCCGCGGAGGCGGCCCCGGGGCGCGTTAACCGGCCGGCCCGAGCCGCCCTGGCCACAAGGCGCAGGGCTGAGCTTCATTCACCACACTCGCAGCCGCTGCCCGTGCGGATTTGTAGGTAACTTTTTGCGGGATTTTAGTCGGAACCTCTGATTTCTCCCTGGCGAGCCCACGTTTTTTGCACGCTCCAGTTATTAAAGAAGCTTTTTCCATCTTGAAGTTTGTACTTCAGGTAAGCAAGCGCAGNTTTTGTTAAAAAAATAGAGTATTACTTTTCCACACAGGGGTATTTTAATAGCCTTTGACATTCAACAACAACAACAAAATCTTGTTTATGTTTTGTCAGGTTTTAATTGCAAAAATCTCTATGTGTTTTTTCCCCAGCAGTGACCTCATGCAATGCGAATTACAGGATGGAAGCAGCGAATTTAAAAAGCCCAGCGCCAGCACCCTCCACCTCCCTGAACGTGCCGCTGCCACCAGCGCGTACGAATCCAGTTTCCTTTCTGGCCCCGCGGAGGGATCCCAGCCCCTCCCCGGGCCGGGCACGGCCATTCCTTACAGCTGCACTGCAGACGCCGCGGTGCCCCAAGCTCATTAAAGGATCGGCGGTGCAGCCGGGCCATCTGTCAGGTGTCGTGTGTGTGTGTGTGTGTGTCCCTCGTGCCCCAGGGAGGCCCCGCGCGGTGCCGGNAGCGGATTTGTAGGTAACTTTTTGCGGGATTTTAGTCGGAACCTCTGATTTCTCCCTGGCGAGCCCACGTTTTTTGCACGCTCCAGTTATTAAAGAAGCTTTTTCCATCTTGAAGTTTGTACTTCAGGTAAGCAAGCGCAGGGTGAGGCTAAACCAGGATACGCAGGAACATTGTGTCCTAGGAATATTCTATCCTAAACCAGCATAAGCAGGAACATTCTGCCTCTACTGAGAGATGTTAATGCTGGATGGACCTATTTACTGTAGTGAAATTATAAATTCTTGTGATGAAATCACACAGTTGTTATAATTCTTGTCAAGAATTGTAACTGTGATAATGAGTGATGAAAGCTTTAATCATAGTACCTAAAATGAGAGATCATGGTTGGATGTGACCCTGTTGGGTAAGGCACCATTTGCGATTTTAAATAGGCGATGAATAATTCTTGCAGAGCATTAATACCTAAATTGATTGTCTAATTTATTAATTAGTAGTTGAGTTATTCTGTTCGTTCTACTTGGCAAGTCAAAACAGTAGGTCAACACCGTGGTGAAATCTACTCAAAAGCTCCAGCTCCAAACATGAATGGAAATGTCAGAAGAAATGGAAGAAACACTCCCCTTCAACCACTAAGAGGAACTGGGTTGTTTC
The DNA here is from genome assembly GCA_013397195.1 of Hylia prasina. Taxonomy (NCBI): domain Eukaryota; kingdom Metazoa; phylum Chordata; class Aves; order Passeriformes; family Sylviidae; genus Hylia; species Hylia prasina. The sequence continues at coordinate 2,569,980 of VYXD01009300.1, read as the reverse complement.
AACAAGGCAATAATGTGTGTGTGTGTGTGTGTCCCTCGTGCCCCCGGGAGGCCCCGCGCGGTGCCGCGGAGCGCGGAGAGCGCTCTGCTCTGCGCAGCTTCGGGGGCAGCCCCGGCCGCGCGTCCCCAGGAGCCCCTCCCGGCCGTGCCCACGGTACCTGCGCGGCGGCGGGCGGCGGCCCCCGCTCGTAGAGCGCGGCGGGCGCCCGAGTGCGCGGGTCGAGCGGCGTGCGGAGGCAGGAGGCGGCCAGGCAGAAAGCCCGGTGCGCGTCCTCCATCCCGGAGCGGGCAGGGAGCGGGCAGGGAGGCGGCTCCCGCTCCGCCCCCGCGGAGGCGGCCCCGGGGCGCGTTAACCGGCCGGCCCGAGCCGCCCCGGCCACAGGGCGCAGGGCTGAGCTTCATTCACCGCACTCGGCAGCGGATTTGTAGGTAACTTTTTGCGGGATTTTAGTCGGAACCTCTGATTTCTCCCTGGCGAGCCCACGTTTTTTGCACGCTCCAGTTATTAAAGAAGCTTTTTCCATCTTGCAGTTTGTACTTCAGGTAAGCAAGCGCAGGGTGAGGCTAAAGCAGGATACGCAGGAACATTGTGTCCTAGGAATATTCTATCCTAAACCAGCATAAGCAGGAACATTCTGCCTCTACTGAGAGATGTTAATGCTGGATGGACCTATTTACTGTAGTGAAATTATAAATTCTTGTGATGAAAACACACAGTTGTTATAATTCTTGTCAAGAATTGTAACTGTGATAATGAGTGATGAAAGCTTTAATCATAGTACCTAAAATGAGAGATCATGGTTGGATGTGACCCTGTTGGGTAAGGCACCATTTGCGATTTTAAATAGGCGATGAATAATTCTTGCAGAACATTAATACCTAAATTGATTGTCTAATTTATTAATTAGTAGTTGAGTTATTCTGTTCGTTCTACTTGGCAAGTCAAAACAGTAGGTCAACACCGTGGTGAAATCTACTCAAAAGCTCCAGCTCCAAACATGAATGGAAATGTGAGAAGAAATGGAAGAAACACTTAAGAGGAATCTGGTTGTTTCAATAAAGCAATAATGGAGATGAAAGGGTTAATTCAAAATGTCAGGCTAAGAATTAGAAGTTGGAGAGCTAATTGACATTATTATAGAACAGTGTAGTTTTGACTTCTCAGCCAGCTTGGGGGAAACCAATTATTCTGGGAGCAGGGGGAGGATACCATGTGAAGAACACCCTTGTAGGACTCTGGTTCATGTGACGGCATCAGGAATCACTGCAGACCTGAGGAGAGCAAGGAATGTGATGTGCTCCCACTGCAAAGATCCTCCTCTCCTCTACCCTCTTGAGGGCAGTAACACCATGTCCTTAGGGAAAGCTTTGGGACAAGCAGCTCTAAGCCAGCTAAGTGTTCCTAGAGTGCACTTCAAGGGTGTTTTTAGAATATATCACAAGAGGTGATAGATTGCCTTAAACTTTTCAGAGATCAAAAGGAGCAGAGAAAAGCAAATGTAAGAAAACAACAAATTTTAACAAAATTATACAGCAAAGACTCAGGTAGGCTACTGTGTGTTTATTGATAAAACAGTGTTTTCTTTTTGAAAACAAACTGTTCTTGAAGTTAAACCTGATCAAAGTACATCAGTCTTGGTGGAGTTTAAGACAATTCACACAGGCGCTTTTGGTGAGGAATCCATATTCCAGCTACAGGGCAGGAGCTCGAGGCCATGGTTCCCACCTCTCTGCTCAGCTTATCCTCGAGTGTTCACCTGCAGGGAGGACACACAGGGCAGAAGAAATCACAATTCCTTCTTTGTTTAAAGATCCTGGGCTGTTAGTGACTCTTAATTCCTTGCTTTATGCTGCAGTATTTATAATGCATTTAATTTTAGCTGCAGTTATTAAAAGGCTGAATGGTCTTAAGTCTTAGACTGAGAACATTCTACACAGTAACTGCATTTTGAAGCACAGCCAATGAATGACAAGATCCTGGTGCATGTTAAGGAAGGATAACCCAAACCATGATGCCAGCAGCACTCACCACATCATCAATCTTGAGAATGCTGCGCACAGTTTCTGTTGCGAGGGTCAGTGCACTCAAAGACACCAGCAGAGGCTGCACAACCAGCTCCTCCAGGATGTTGGAAATGCCACCCTAGGGGAACAAGGAGCCTTCACTTTGTGCAAGACAGACCACAGACACATTTAGCACGTTTTCTTTTAGCAGAATCCTGAGAGCAGTCAACTCCTAGACTATCACAGGGCTTTCACCTGCAACAGGGGCATAACAGCACACGTCTTCTCTCCCCAAGCATTTGACATATCCAGTCAAAATCAGCCAACAGAAACTGTCATCAGTGCCAATTGAGAAGAAGCTGTGGTGCTACTCCCAACTTATGACCACCTTCCACTGCAGATCCTACTGATGGATCATTCTAAATGGACCTTTTGTTGTAGCTGAAACGCTTTTGTGGAGACATGATATGTTTCCTGTCCTGTGCACACAGCATTTAATATCTGGCATTATCAATGCTCAGGGCAAGCTCTTGAGAGAACAAGCTGTAACTTCCCTCTGCTAATTTTAGGGAGGCTACCACTGTGAGACACCACCTTGCCCTCTCCCTAGTCCAGCCCTATGGTTAAGCACTTCCCCTGTAACACCCAGGTATTCTAACCCCTTGTTACCTTTCTGACATTAATGCCAGCTGTTTTCTCTCCTTGGGCATGTCTGTTTCTGAGCTCTGTNCACACAGTTGTTATAATTCTTGTCAAGAATTGTAACTGTGATAATGAGTGATGAAAGCTTTAATCATAGTACCTAAAATGAGAGATCATGGTTGGATGTGACCCTGTTGGGTAAGGCACCATTTGCGATTTTAAATAGGCGATGAATAATTCTTGCAGAACATTAATACCTAAATTGATTGTCTAATTTATTAATTAGTAGTTGAGTTATTCTGTTCGTTCTACTTGGCAAGTCAAAACAGTAGGTCAACACCGTGGTGAAATCTACTCAAAAGCTCCAGCTCCAAACATGAATGGAAATGTGAGAAGAAATGGAAGAAACACTTAAGAGGAATCTGGTTGTTTCAATAAAGCAATAATGGAGATGAAAGGGTTAATTCAAAATGTCAGGCTAAGAATTAGAAGTTGGAGAGCTAATTGACATTATTATAGAACAGTGTAGTTTTGACTTCTCAGCCAGCTTGGGGGAAACCAATTATTCTGGGAGCAGGGGGAGGATACCATGTGAAGAACACCCTTGTAGGACTCTGGTTCATGTGACGGCATCAGGAATCACTGCAGACCTGAGGAGAGCAAGGAATGTGATGTGCTCCCACTGCAAAGATCCTCCTCTCCTCTGCCCTGTTGAGGGCAGTAACACCATGTCCTTAGGGAAAGCTTTGGGACAAGCAGCTCTAAGCCAGCTAAGTGTTCCTAGAGTGCACTTCAAGGGTGTTTTTAGAATATATCACAAGAGGTGATAGATTGCCTTAAACTTTTCAGAGATCAAAAGGAGCAGAGAAAAGCAAATGTAAGAAAACAACAAATTTTAACAAAATTATACAGCAAAGACTCAGGTAGGCTACTGTGTGTTTATTGATAAAACAGTGTTTTCTTTTTGAAAACAAACTGTTCTTGAAGTTAAACCTGATCAAAGTACATCAGTCTTGGTGGAGTTTAAGACAATTCACACAGGCGCTTTTGGTGAGGAATCCATATTCCAGCTACAGGGCAGGAGCTCGAGGCCATGGTTCCCACCTCTCTGCTCAGCTTATCCTCGAGTGTTCACCTGCAGGGAGGACACACAGGGCAGAAGAAATCACAATTCCTTCTTTGTTTAAAGATCCTGGGCTGTTAGTGACTCTTAATTCCTTGCTTTATGCTGCAGTATTTATAATGCATTTAATTTTAGCTGCAGTTATTAAAAGGCTGAATGGTCTTAAATCTTAGACTGAGAACATTCTACACAGTAACTGCATTTTGAAGCACAGCCAATGAATGACAAGATCCTGGTGCTTGTGAAGGAAGGATAACCCAAACCACGATGCCAGCACCACTCACCACATCATCAATCTTGAGAATGCTGCGCACGGTTTCTGTTGCGAGGGTCAGTGCACTCAAAGACACCAGCAGAGGCTGCACAACCAGCTCCTCCAGGATGTTGGAAATGCCACCCTAGGGGAACAAGGAGCCTTCACTTTGTGCAAGACAGACCACAGACACATTTAGCACGTTTTCTTTTAGCAGAATCCTGAGAGCAGTCAACTCCTAGACTATCACAGGGCTTTCACCTGCAACAGGGGCATAACAGCACACGTCTTCTCTCCCCAAGCATTTGACATATCCAGTCAAAATCAGCCAACAGAAACTGTCATCAGTGCCAATTGAGAAGAAGCTGTGGTGCTACTCCCAACTTATGACCACCTTCCACTGCAGATCCTACTGATGGATCATTCTAAATGGACCTTTTGTTGTAGCTGAAACGCTTTTGTGGAGACATGATATGTTTCCTGTCCTGTGCACACAGCATTTAATATCTGGCATTATCAATGCTCAGGGCAAGCTCTTGAGAGAACAAGCTGTAACTTCCCTCTGCTAATTTTAGGGAGGCTACCACTGTGAGACACCACCTTGCCCTCTCCCTAGTCCAGCCCTATGGTTAAGCACTTCCCCTGTAACACCCAGGTATTCTAACCCCTTGTTACCTTTCTGACATTAATGCCAGCTGTTTTCTCTCCTTGGGCATGTCTGTTTCTGAGCTCTGTTACCGTGGAGATGGGGTTGAGCCCCGCGTTCTCAGCCAGGGTGGAGGGAATGACCTCCAGTGCATCCCCATAGGCACGGACACAGTAGGACTCCATCCCCTTGAGTGTCCGCGCGTACTCGTTCAGCCGCAGCGCCAGCTCGATCTCCGGGGCTCCACCGCCAGCAATCAAAGCCCTGAGAGCACAGAAATGACCAGCAAACCTCACTCCACAGAAGTGCACACACACTCAGGCTTTATGTGTTACCCATTAACCCAACTGAGACCTTACCTCTTCTTCACTAAGCACCTTATGACACACAGGGCATCGTGAATGGAGCGCTCGGCTTCCTCCAGGACGAGTTTGTTGGATCCACGCACCACGATGCTCACAGTTTTGCCAGGGTTTGTGCAGCCTGTAATCTAAAACATAAAACCAAATACTGACACTGGGGAACAAATAAAAGTTTGGGACAAAAAGACGCTGCCATTGGCACTTACAAATTCTGTAACAGTACTGATGCCTGGCCAAGCAAAACCACTGCACCGCCAAAGTCGGTGGCTACTCAGAGCTTAGAAATAGGTACTTAAGCGTAATAAATTCCATAGTGAAAAACATCAAAGCTACCAGTTATTAAAATAACAGACAGATGTTAAGTAGGTAGTAACATTTCATCCCTCACTCACCTTTATTAGTTTCCCAGAACCGTTCAAGTTGACCTCCTCTGCCAGCTCAGCAGAGCCCAGCATGTCAGGGGTGAACTGGTCAATGTGAGCCACAGGCTTAGTTCCAATTGTCTGAAAAAATAATGGGAAAAAAAAATTAATCCAGAGGCTGACTGCAGAGTCAGCAAGTACACTGCATGAGACAGTAAAATGCAGAAGGGACTGTGGCTTTTACATCTGTCCTGAATTCTTTTACAGAAGTGTGACTGCTCAGCAGAAAATGTCTTTTAGGGAAATGTCTGCTCTTGCATTATAGTCAAAACAAGAAACTTGTGAAAATGTCACAATAAAATGGCTGGGCAGTTAGTTTTGAGGTAGATTTTAAACACTGCTGCTCACTTATATGACCCACCTTACCTTACATATAAACTCAATGTCCTCTCTTTCAATGTCTTTAACCACCATGATCTTAACTTTGTTCAGGAAATGGAGGGCCAGGTCACTGAGAGCATCCCTGAAAACAAGAGGGAAGGAGTCAGGTCCCAGTGCTCAAATTCTTCAGAGTACAAAGTAAGGATGTCATCCAAGTCAAAATACAGACAGTGCTGGTGCTTTCTAAAGGTACAGTCACTGTTACTCTGCCCAGTGTGACTGTGTTTGGCTTCAGTCTTCCAAACAATTCCAACTGTGCCTCCGGGCACGCGCAGAGAGCCGGTGCCTGGGAATTAACGTACCGCAGGATGGACTTCTGAATGAGCAGCACATTGCACCCAGCCTTCTTGATCTGCTTCACCAGGTTCAGGATGTAGGCTCTCTCCTCACGTAGCACTCTGTCCATTTGAGCGTAGTCAGAAACAACGATCTGGTTGTCCATCTATTTCAAATAAAATAGAGAAAAATGAATATTGTGAACTGACTTTAAAAGCGAGTGTCCCAATGTGCCACATTCTTTAATATGAGATGCTGTAATTCTAAACAAAGAAGCATAACATCAAGATACTATTGGAGACAGTTCAGTGCTTCTCATAATTGAAACAATTTTTTTTATACCAACTGTAATCTTTTTTAGGACCCAGCAGTCCTTCACTCTAGCTGTGGCACACAGTTGACACCACAAGCATCTTAAAAAAACATTTGTTATTCCATTTGCTTGTCCCAAGTCCTAGAGCACGAGGCTTTGCTCTAGCCACAGTCTGACTTACATCTGTCTTTGGAGCAGACAAGCAGAACTGAATGAGGCCAATTTTGGCTTTTTCCACTCTGGTTACGCCGGTGTTTGCCACCTTCTGAGTCAGGACGAGTCCCTCAACAAGTTCACAATCATCAATTGTGCCTCTGGAAACAAACACAACCCATGGCTGGAGCACTCTGGGAAAATGAGTTCACAGAGACAAAACTTGTCTAATTACAAATTGTTTCTTACCCCAACTTCTTAACAATTTTAATATCTCTGAGGTCCACACTATTGGCTGTAGTTGGGTCAATGACCTTCATCACTGCGTCCACACTCATTGGAGAAAGTAAACTGGAATACTGACACACAACCTAAGGAATTCAACGGTAAAGAAAAGATGGTGAGAGACTTCACACTGATGAACAGCAGCTTCACAACAATATTCACTGTGCTTCAATATTTGATGTCAGAATTTTGAACCAAAGCTGTCTTCACAAGGCATCTCCTTCCTGGCTGCTCCATGGCAGGGACAGAGCAGCGATGCTGGGGGGCAAACCCACATTCAGGGATGTACAGAAAATGGAACTGCTCTTTCTTAGACTTGAAAAGCTGAAAGGCCTGGCTGGGCTGGAGCTGCCAGTGCAAGTGCAGCTGTACCTTGGAGTTGAGGGAAGTTGTTGCACTGTTCAGCAGGGTCTCCCTGTCACTGAGCTCCACGGGCTGGGCCATGTTGGTCAGCACCTCAATACCTTTATCCAGAGCCTTCTGGAATGACTCTGAAATGATGGTGGGGTGAATTCCTGTGCAGAGCATAAAAAATGCCTGTTAGACACTTGATGCTTTCAAACATACATTTTTCTTGCCTTTTCTTCACCATCTCTTTCAATTTTAAAACTCAAGATACTCAGGTCAGAATCAACTAAAGACATTTCAGCAAAATGTTTTTCACCAGTGCATGACCTCCCTTATTATTTTCTACTATTAAAATGGAGAGAAAAAGCTGTAACATTCCAAGTGATTTGTCCAATCAGACAAGTCCTGCATGTTTCCCTGCAATCCCTGACATCCCAGAAATACTTTCTCCAAGTTCTCTTGGCATTCCTAAAGCTGCTGTTCAGCTGATGCCTGTGAGGAGACTGACACTGATTAAATTTCAGACTTTCAAAAACTGTTTTCCCACAGTCCTGTAGGAAACTCCCCAGTTTCCCTGGAGTGTGGGATATACCTTTTATCCTTCCAACTGATTACAGCTACTTCAAGCTTCATCCCACACATGCAAGGAGACAAAAAGACTGCAGTACCTACAGCCTCTGCATGTTAAATGAATATATTTACCTTTCTGAAGGAGTCTGGAACAGGCATCCAAAAGTGCTCCAGCAATAACAACAACAGAGGTTGTGCCATCACCAGCTTCAATATCTTGTGCTTTTGACAGCTCTACCAACTAAAGGAGAGATGATGAGAAAGCAATGAATATATAGAGTGCTCTTTACCCATACCCAGATGATTCTTTGGCCAAAAAACAGCTATGGTACAGTAAGTCACTTCCAGAAACAAAGCTTTTTTCCCCCAACTCAAAACTAAACACACCTATCTAACAGCTTTACCTTTTCCTTCCCTGGAGGAGGGCCACAGGAAGCTCATTTCCATCTCCAACCACCACCAAATCCATGAACACTGGTCTCAAAGGACCAGCTACTGTATCCTCAGACCACCTGACCATACCTTTGCCCATTTCCTTCTTTCATTCCCTTCTGTCCTCATGGATTGGGGTGTGAGTTTTTCCTTCTCAAATGACAGATGAAGGTTTGAGCTACATTTTCTTATGTCTTAACACATGTCTAGAGGGATTATACATAAGGAACACTGGGTAATAAATAACAGTTTGTAACTCTTTAGCACATTCCACAACCAAAATAAATGTTCCTGGAACACAATCCACAAAATTTACTGTTCTGTCACTCTCCTGGGTAATGCTCCTTAAATCCACACGAAATGGAAAAGAAACCACTCACCATTTTGGCTGCAGGGTGCAGAACCTGCATTTGTTTCAGGATAGTGGCACCATCGTTAGTGATTGTCACATCTCCCTTAGCATCCTGAATCTGGGAATAAAGGGCAGGAACACAGTTCTGGTCAGCTGCCAATCTTTCATTTGAGGCTCAGAATGTTTTTTAACATCATTTTCAGTAACAAGATGCCAATTTAATTCCCACTTTCCCTTAAATACCTGAAATAAGGGAAAGAATTAAGGCAAAAGGTGACGTCCTCTATAAGACACATTGAATTTACAGTATCTCCAGTAACCTTAATATTTTGAGAATTTAAAACACAAAGTTTACCATTTTATCCATTCCCTTTGGTCCAAGGCTCGTTCTAATTGCATCGGCAACAGCTGCAAAGGAAAGAAAATGTTTGTAAGCTCTAAAGAATTACAAATACTCCCATCATTTAAACGTATTTTCTAAAAAGAAAATTCCTCCCACTTTTTAGCAGCTCCCAGACACACTAAAGGATCCCAAATCGCGGAATGATGTACAACACTGCAGTATCAGGCCTGACTTACACAGTTCGTTTTCTTTAAACAATTAGTATCTGGCCACTTGATAGCAGCCATTTTAAAACTGAGGAATCACAAAGGAACAGAACACAGCACACAGCGCGACCGGGGCTCTTGTCAGTGCCCAATTTCGCATCTCCTACACGCGCCGGCCCAACCCGCGCAGCTCCCAGCCGCCAAACCCATGGAATTCCTGCTCGTATCTCTGGGGCACGGTCGGGGGGGTGCCCAGCACCGGGGGATCCATCGCCCCCCGCCCCAAACGCGGCCCACGCGGGGCCCGGCCCGGCTCCCCCCGCGGCCGCCGCACCTTTGCCGGCGGCGATGTTGCTGAAGCGGATCTGGGCGGGTTTGTCGCGGTCCTGGTAGGCACCCTTGGCCCTGTTGCCGGCCCCGCCGGGGGCTCTGGCGGGCGCGCTCTCGGGCATGGCCGGGCCGAGCTGGACAGACCGGGATGGGCCCGGGATGCTTCCAGAACGGGGCCTTCCGGCCTCGCGTCACGCGGGGCTGCCCAGCGCACGCCTGCGCGTTGCTCAAGCGGCGAGAGACACTCCCCCTTCCATCTGCGCGCCGGCGAACGGCGAGGACGCCTATAAAGGAGNTGAGAGAGCCGGGAACTGAGGGAGGGATGGGGCGCGATGGGGCTCACTGCCCGCGGGATCCAGCCCTGAGAGAGCCGGGAACTGAGGGAGGGATGGGGCGCGATGGGGCTCACTGCCCGCGGGATCCAGCCCTGAGAGAGCCGGGAACTGAGGGAGGGATGGGGCGGGACGGGGCTCACTGCCCGCGGGATCCAGCCCTGAGGGAGCCGGGAACTGAGGGAGGGATGGTTTGACCAAACGCCAGGCAGCCCCAGCCTTTCCCTTTGATAAATCTCGGTGTGGCACCTTGCAGCTTTCCCCTGCTAAATCCAGGACCTGCTGTGCCATTCCATCTGTCCTGGGTAGTTTTTGAACTGTTTCTTGCGGAACCCGTTGCCAAAAAGGGGTTTAAGCGGCCCCTTTGTCACAGGTGAACTTAGACAGGATTGAATTACAGGAATAAAACAGATACATGCTATATTTTTTGTAACAGCCTGAACTTGCCATGTGACTGAGAGGCTCAGCTTGTATCACCGTTGTAGAGCGGTAGGCTTTATCGTCACTACAAATGAGGTTAGAGTTGAAAAATAGCTTATACCTATTAGGATGAGCTTAACTGTTGTGTTGCTATAAGAAGCTTCTGCGTTTTTTCTTTTTTATTTTATATTTCTGAATAGCTCTTTAAGTTATTTTCTTCACCCCAAATAGAGTACAAATGTAATGTCGTTTGGATGCTAAGCACGTACTCAAACCCACCGAGTGCATTCATTTTGTATTGTGTTCACAATAAAACACAGCAGCTCAAAAAAGAACTCTGAAAGAAAATGCCCACATAATACCTAAACCCTGTAATTTTTATCGTGTGTCTTTGGCTGGGTGTGAAATGTCAGGGTTTGAAGTGCTCCTGTGTAAAGAAAATTATCCAAGAAATGTTCCCCTGGACCAGCAAGGTGTAAGGAAAAGGCAGAGAATGGGAGCTCTTGAGGTTGTTTTCCATTTTGAAGCACCTGCACCTATATCAGGAGCTCATTGCTAGTGAAACACATCCTCATGGTGAACAATTTTCCAGTGCCAGCAACAGCTTTGTATGGTGAGACATCAAAATCCAGCATTTGGACAGTTGTCAAAATGAAGAAATAGGGAAAACATGACCTCTATCATATTTCAACCATTTTTAGCAGTTGCTTTTGATTTTTTTTTCTTCCTGGATTTATGCACCTTTGAAACAGATAACTGAGAAGAGGATTTGGAAGTGGGTGAGAGGAAACCAATTTTTGTATAAAGGTAGAGAAAGCACACCTAGGTCCTATACAGGGAAAAGGTTTACCTAGTAATAGTCTGCGTGTATCTGGATTTATATGACCTCTAAAATTCTCCAAACACTCCCTAAATGACCAAAATCACTGTGAACTCTGACCCTGCTCTTAAATTACACCAAGCAAGGGTGGCAGCAGTACCAAATCCTGGATATTTAACACTAATACAATGTTACAGCTGGAATCAACGAAGAGCCAAGCTTTTAAAGGAGCTGTTGAGGAAGGGTTAGGTTGTGGTTGGTCACCTCCTTATTGCCTCAGGTTAGGGATCATTTAGAGTTTGTTGTGGTATCCCAGGAAGTTCCTGTTTACTCCTGGGCGTGTATAATCAGTGGCATAGCTATGTCCAAGGATATTATGTAAATCTAGGGGGTGGCAGATGTCATTTCTCTGGTGCTGAGCTGGGCTTTGGGTTTGGTTTTGCCAAGGCACGCCACAAAGGACCTGAGAGGAAAACAGAGAGATTGTGTGCTGTTATCAGCAGTTACCACGTGCTGCTCAGTGGTGCCCCAGGGCTGGGAGCAAGGATTTCCCAGGGTTTTGAAGGAAATGGAGGTTAGAGCTGTTACCTAGTTACACACGGCTCTGTGCTTGGCAAAAGCAGCTCCTCCAGTGCTAAGAGTCACTTGGAGTCAGTTTGTTCCATAGCTGGGTGGGGCCTGGATTTTGAGTTGTTACCAAGCTGCTGAGCTAAGTTTAGAGCTGCTGTGGTCAGTGGGTTCCTTGCTAACAATTTTGGTCTGGCAGGGTTCCTTCCCTGGGGCTGGGCTTCAGGGCAGGAGAAGGGTTTCATCAGCCCTCAGGGATGTGCTGGGTTTAAGATGAGTTGTCTGGCTAATTTAAGGGTATTTTTTAATCCCCTGTCACTCTCATCAGCCTCGTTCTGTGTCCAGTGTGTAAAACTCCCTGGCCATGGTTTGGTTTCACCTGAGGCTCTTGCAGGTGTGAAGGTGGCATCAGATGGGGACTGACCCAGAGCAGGCTCTGTGGTTTAGGGCTTGTCATGTCAGGGTGAAGGCTGAGCTTTCAGCCAAGTGTGTCATTAGGTCACGTTTAAAGCCAGCACTCCCTGAAGCCTTTTGGATTTGTCCTAAGAGCTGAGTTTAGACTTGGAGTTGCCTGCACTTTGTATCGTTCTCCTTACCCTCTTGTCGTAATTTCTGTCTGTTCTGACCTTTTCCAGCATCTGCAAGAAGCAATGAGACAATAACAAATGCCACAATAAACACCCCCACACAAGATCTCGGGGTTGTAATGGAGTTTTTTAGCTTAGTTTCTTGAAAAAAAATGAGGTTTTTGTGCTTAGTACTCTGTCCTCCAAACAGGACTTGGACTTAATTTTGACTGATTGTGGTAGAAACGCTGCATTTTCTGGCTTTGTGTGAATTGGCAGCTGCAAGAAGAAGAGAGATTTTCAGTTAGAGCTGCCCTGAGGACAAAGCCCAGTCCTCTGGGGATGTTTGTTGCTGGTACAATGCTCTTGAAATGGAGGTTAATCTTCCAGAGGCTGTTTTTTGCTTCTCCCTGGAGATAACTCACCGAGAACCCTCGAGGCAGCAGTGGTGACAGCAGAAGGAATGATTGCCACAAACAGGGTGACATCATTTCACCCCATGACCTTAGATAAGTTTTAAGTACCGTTCCTTAATCATGCTCTGATAAGAGTGAGTGGCTTCTAAACATTTAATAGGTGCAATACTCAAGTCTTCCCAGCTTGAAGTTTTTTTTTCACAAGTAAACTTTAGTTTTTCAGAGAAGAAAGTCTCTACCTAGAGAATATTTTTTTCTTCTTCTATGTGGAGTTTCATGCTGGAAGTTTTGGTTTGTGGTGCCTGAGGCTGAGCTCTGCAGGAGCTGCCAGCCCTGCCTGCATGGGATGGCTGCAGTGCTGCTTCCACCTCCTGGAGAAGACAATGAATGAGGGATTATGGTTTTTATGGATTTTCTTGGGATTCTTTTACTTGATTTCTTATGATTTTCTTTGTTTCCTTCCTGCTCTGGATTATGTATAGTGAAGAGTTTTGGTCCCTTTCATCCTACTCCATTTCTTGTTAATATTTTCTGAGGGTTTTTTCTCCCTTATGTTCCTTAAAAAAAAAAATCTAATTTGACATCCATAGGTGAAAAGGCTGCTCACACAGTCTTTTCAGCAGGGGATCTAGGAAAAATGAGGACATACACTGTGGGAGTGTGTCAGGAAATGCAGGCAGTGCCATACAGTATTACCTTATTAGATGTACTTGTAGGTAATGTCACCCAGCACAGAGGGGTGAGGGTTCAGGGACAGGGCAGGGACAGACAAGCTGCTGAATAAGTTGTGGGACTGGGACTGTTGCCGCTGTTAATTCTCACCACTTCTTTGCCTTCACACAGGAGCAGGTGAGGACACACAGGAGCACACTGGTAGTGTAAGTCAGTGACCCTTGGTCTGCAGGGTGCAGTCTGAAGCTCCCGGGTGAAAGAACGAGTATTTCTTTGTGGGAATACCTGCGGAGATGATTCCCCCCTCTCCCTCTAGATGCCAGCAAAGCACCAGCCTTACTGTGAGGCGTTGCCTCCTGGATGTGTTTCAGAAGAGCGATGTTAATTTGTCATGCTGCTTGATTGCTTTTTAGAGGGGTTGGGATTAACGGATTGTCTTGTTCAGAACAAACTCTGCATCCTTTGGAGAGCTGATGAAAAGAAAAAGCACCCGGAGTTTAAACATGTTCTTTTGTGACTATCTGTTTCCACAAATACGAAACATGTTCTCACCTGTGATGTATCTCTCAGTGTTTCACGGGTAAAGAACGAATCAGAGGCTTCTTGGCAAGCAACATCCTCAGCCCTCAGAGACATCCTCGTTTGTGACTCCACACAACAGATCTCTGTTGTTCCAGAGATCCCTGTGCAGGAGGATGGCTGTTCCAGGGCAGTGCTTGCTGAGGGAGCATTGTGGTTGAACTTGTGCATCCTTCCATGAAGAGGCTGATGGAGCCTGGATGTGGTGTGCGCTCCCTGCCTCGGGCTGCATCATCTCCCAGCTGGCTCATTTAATGCCTCTCACCCCTCTGGCCTGGGACAGCTCTGAAAAGTGGGATCCCTTCTGGTGCTGAGATGGATCAGGCTGAAGCCTGCTTACAGGGCTCTCAGGGACTGCTTCTCTAATGGCATTTGTTGCACCAAAAGCAAGGTGTCCCTCTCTGCTCCCTCACAGCAAGCAAGAGACTGGGCCCTTAAAGAGCCCTTTTTTCCTGAATGGAGGGGCTCAGCTCCATTTCCCAGAGTGTTTCTGCTGGGAGACTCTGTGAGACTCAGTGACTGATTTTCAAGTGCTGTTAGAGGTGGAGCATTGTGCACTTCTGCCGTGACAACCAGGGGATGCACCCACGGGCACCGTTGGCTGTTGTGGACTGTCTTTGGTTGGACTTGGTTCTTTGGAAAGAAGACAAACACAAATGAAGGGAGAAGAATCTTGATAAGACTTTCTTCTGAGAAAGAAAAGACAGAAAAAGCTACACAAGCTGTTAAAAAAGTGTATTTCAATGCTGTCTGCACTTCCCCCCAGTGATCTTCCTCTCAGAGAAATGGAACAAGTGGAACTGCACAACAGTAAGTGAAGTATTAGTTATATTTTTTTAATATGTTGGCTTTTGATAGCTCTTAAAAATTGTTTCATAGGTGTTTGGGTATTGCAGTCATGCTGCCAAAGGTTAATGTCTTTGAAGCTGGAGGTACAAACAGGATTTGCTACTGGGTGCAATCAGGAAAAGGGCAAGGAACAAGCAGGTGGAGCAGGGCTGGGCAGCTTCCTAACATGGCTTTATCAGGAAAGTTGCTTTGCTCCCCTCACTGCCCCAGTCCTGAGCAGTGCTCTGAGAGCTCCCTCCACTGGAAAAAGAGTTTAGTTGGTCATTATGAAAATGAATCATGGTGAAAATAAAAAATGGGAGTAGGGCAAAAAAAAATGCATTTGAAGCACTGATACTTCTCATAGGTGCTGATAAATACAAATGCCATGTTTTTAAGCCTGCTGCTGCCTCTCATGCATTCCACTTTCCACTTGCAGAAGAGATGCACTGCCCCTGGCTGGGCCATCTGTGCTTCAGGCTGGTTCATCAGCTCAGATGGAATTGGGCTGTTGAGGGTCACTTTAAATGGGAACAAGTGGGGATAGTGGGAGCAGGACTTGTATCCCATTTTAAATGATGCCCTCTTGCTTTGGACTAACTCATATTCAAGTTGGAGTAATCTTTAGTTTCAGTTGCAGTATCTTTTTTTTCTGCCCTTCTCTGGAGCTAATCTTTGAGACAATATAAATAGCTATTCACAAATCTCTTATTTTGCTTTGTTTCTGGTAAAACCAAATACCCCAGTCAAGGTCTCCTAGAGCTAAGCTGCACAAACACAAGGGAATATCTCATCATCCCCAGTTTGGGATAATGAGTCTTTGGCTCATTTGCTCACTTCAATTGACATCATATGTACCCGTTCACTGAATCCTAGAGAAAATGCAGGAAAAGCCAGGCCAGAAATAAGTATAAAAACCGAGGTCCAAA
Source organism: Hylia prasina (assembly GCA_013397195.1). Lineage (NCBI taxonomy): Eukaryota > Metazoa > Chordata > Aves > Passeriformes > Sylviidae > Hylia > Hylia prasina. The sequence continues at coordinate 2,554,411 of VYXD01009300.1, read as the reverse complement.
CAGCAAAAAGTCTGAACTCCCAGAATGTGAAAATAAGAGATTTTCAAAGTGAAAGGTGGCACCATCCTGTCTTCTTCATTTGCATTTCACTGCTAGTATGAGTTTGAGTCATGGGGCTCAGCCAAACTTGGGACAGAGTGGCAGGGATCTGTATCTGTCCAGTGATGGTGTCATTCCCAATGCAGAGCTGGGGAGAGGACAGATTCCCAGGAAAGGACTGCAAACCCACAGTGGGGAGAAGGCACAAGTCTCCTTCTGCCACATACAAAATGAAAGCTCTTGGGACATCAGAGAACACAAATCCACCATAATAAAAACATTTCTTTACTACGTGTCGAAAGTTCATTCCAAAACAACAAAAGGAATTAATTTCTCAGGCTTAACATTGTAGATGGTAAAAACAACACCAGGATCCATGCCTTTAACAAAAAACAGAACGTAGCTCTGTGGCTTTTATTTCTGTAATACTGAAAGCATTAAAAACCCCAAAAGAATGGAACAGAGACTCTTTGCACAGTACAGCACCTTCCCTTGAAGAGTTCAGGGGGGGTTATGCACCATGTCTGTACAGCAGGAACAGGCAGCTCCTGGAACTGAAACCTTTGGGGAAATATCATACTGGGACACCTCTTTGGATTGTAATGGCAAGCTCAAAGCTGGGATTGTCAGCATCTCTTACTACTATTGTACAGAAAATGGCACCCAAGAGTTCATTTGAAAGGTGTCTACAGAACTGTCTGCTGCTAGTGCAGGGGATTTGGATTTTCCAAGTCTCAGCAGCACATGCATTAAATTGCTTCATTACTTGGCTTTTTGCCTCTGTATGAGGTAAATCATCAGCTGCTAAATCTGTAGATGGGACGGATGATTGGGACAGAACATCCTCTCTGCTTAAAATCCACTGGGAAGCAAATGTCAACATGCTCCCCTCCCCCCTTCTGGGGGTCACTGCTGTTCTGCAAACCCCCCACTGCCCGTGAGCTTGTTTTGGGGAAGCACCTGGGAGGCTCAGGTTGCAGTATCCTCATAAAAAGTTGTTATAAAAAGTCAGAACAACACAATTACCCCTGCCCTAAGGATCCTGCACAATCTGTGAATACAATTAAATTCCATGTTTCTTTTTCCTGAACTGAAGTTAGGTTGATTATCTGCATCCACCGCATTTACTTAGAGGAATTAGATCAGTGCAGCACCTTGTCACTGAGCTCACTCACTCCTTTCAGCTATACTCTCTTTATGGATAATACCTTTAAAAAACTGAACCCCCAGCTTTGTTCTGTGAATGAAAGCAGAGTGTGTCTTGCTCAGCTTAATGCACCTTGAATTACAGCTCTCATCTGACTGTGCTCATGAGAGATACTGGAGGCAGACAACTGGCCAGGCAGCCTCGCACTGTGTGAAAGTTTTGCTACTCTATTTAGGTGATTACAAAAACAACTTTTCAAGGTTAGTGTCCAGGCTTGCTGCTGCTTAGCACAGGAACAGGAGTCCAAAGACTTTTTTCTGGTTGACTACCTTCATTATTAGTTTTTCTCTTTTTTTGGTGGTTTTCTCTCCTTTAGAACTGTCGGGGTTATGGAATCTGATGATTCATAGTTTTGCTGAAGGACATTCACAGAGTCTCACAAAAACACACCAAGGTGATGGAGATGGTGAACTTTGAATGGGTAGAACAATCACCCAGAGCTAATTAGTGGTTTGTAGTTTTAGAGGATAATCAAATGCTGGGTTCTTGTAGGAGACTAAGTGTGTACCATACTGCTCACTCTGAGGCTTTTTACATGCCTTACACAGGCATACAGACAAAATAATTGTGGTAATGAGAAAGAGTCCACTTGCTGCAGACAGGCCAGCAAAAACATACTTGTAGCTGGGTTTTGTTTTGAAGCTGGTGCACGAATTACCTGGAATCTCCTGGCCTGTTGTCTGGCTCGACCCTGCTTTGTTGGAGGCAGTCACACAGATATGGTAAGTGGTGAATGGTAGCAGGTTATACAGAGTGTACTGCCTGGCCGTGGGGTAGATGTTGTCCATGACAAAGTGCCTGTCCTCGTTGTCTTGGGCACGAAGCATCAGCTCATAGCTGTGAACAACTGAATATGGGGCACACCAGCGTATCTGTGCAGAGCTGTCAGTGATTTCAGTCACCTCCCTGAGCCTGGGTGGGTCTGGAATCTCATCTTCCCTCGACGTGCCGGGACACGAACACTGGGATATGTTCTGGAGGTCCCTGCAGGGCTTCTGCAGGTGCCTGCAAGGATTGTAGTCACAGGCAACGTGGGCTGTCTGCACCGGGGTTTCCTTTGCGTGATCTCCGTAGTCGTAGTCATCGATGTACTGTGGTGGCGGCGTGGTGGGTGCGGGCTCTGAGTGGGCACTGCTCCTGGTGGAGTTGGGCTGTGGGGGGCTCGTCTGGGGGGCACCTTCCCTGGCACGGGTGCTAAAGGAGTGAATGTGATGGTTGGTGGTGTGAGGGACTCCTGTTCCACCAGCAGAATAATCACTGGTGGTCTGCTTAAATGGCCCTTCCAAGGGGAACGTCGTGTTGGTAGTTCTGAGCCCTCTCTGTAGCTGTTCTGTTCCAGTTGGACTTGTGGAGCTGTGATCTGAGGACTGAGCAAAGAGCTCTTGGAGAAAAACTGGGAAGGAAGTTACAGATGCCAAGGAAGGGGGATTGCTTGTGGATTCAGAAACTGCCTCCTCCTCGTGGGAGGAACTGTTAGCCTTTGTTAGGATTGGCTTGGTTGGCTTGGATGCTGCAGTGCTCATCACATCGCTCTGGATCAGGGAGCTGGTATGGCTCTCTTTGGTTAGTGTTGGCTTGGATGCTGCAGTGCTCATCACATCCCTCTGGATCAGGGAGGTGGTGTGAGTCAAATCTTTGGTCAGCAGAGCTGAGTCTGTTGTTGCTACAGCAGAGGCATCATCACTGGTGAAGTTGAAAGCATCACGATCAGGAAGGGCTGTGTTTGAATCGGGCAGTGTAATGTTGCTTTCTGATTGGCATTTATCATAGAGCTCCAGCAGTGAAAGAGATGTTGGAGGTCTGTCTGAATCTTCCTGGGATGTGCAGAAAGTCTCCTGAGCTCTGCAGAGGGAAACCAGAATAGTCAAGATCCAGAAGAACGTCAGGAGTTTCTGTAGGCTACTTGGATTGGAATCGGTGACCTGCTGTCACAACAGTCTTTATGTTACTGAGAATGGGAAACCTCGACCAAAGCTAGATTGTCTTAACAATAGTCCAGGCAGCTTTTCCCCAGCACAGAGTGGAATTTCGCTGGAACGGGCTTTTTGGTTTTGTAAGGTGCAGGGACATATTTTGCCCGAGGGGAAGTGTCCTTTGGTACAACAATGGCTGTGAACTTTAGCAAAGGCCATCGAGATTCAAGGCAAATTTTCTTAAAGGGTCAGACTTTAATGCCACAGTAACAGGGGAACACATGCAGAGATGTAACAGGACTCCCAGGACTCTTAATACATCCGGTTTAAGCAGCTGGAGGTGGGATGACACTGGACTTTTAAGTGACTAAGATCGAATTCTTTATTTACTCAGACACTGAAGTTTTGGTAAAGAATGCAACTGCTAAACCCATCCCGATGAAAAACTATCTAATTTCAACAATCTGCTTCCCTGCTCTCTCAGAGATTTGATGACAAATCTTCTTGCTGGCCTTTCAAAAGGAAGAGAGACCATTTATATGCAAATATTTCTTTTAAATGCAGCTTATTGTAATTAGTCTGTAAAACTGTAGGGGAGCATGAAAACAATAGGTGAGAAATGGTGCTATTTGCAAGGGGTTTTGTTGACTGCTGGTGGTGATGTAAGCTTTGGGAATAGCAGGGTTAGGAGAAAATAGTTTGTTAAAGATCTTCTAAAGTTTTCCAGTTTCTGCTCCCAGAGCTGGCACATCAAGACAGCTCATTTTCTACCTCCAGCTAATAGTGAAATATGGTCCAAAACAGAAAGGAAATATTCTCACCTTAAAGTAGAAACCACAGCTAATAACATTTTTTTGTCCCTGAAAGAGACATTATTTTGCACTTCTACTCTTTTGGAAGGAAAGAACACACAAAGAATTAGAATTACTTAGTGAATGGTGGTGAATGTCTGGTCCCCAAACAACTTGCACATTGAAGTTGTGTATGAAGAGCATTGCTTGATCTCCTTGAGCTCACTTACTTTTGCAGAACAACTTTCTTGGGCTTGGACAGCAGCCAGGAGAGCTGGCAGTTGCACAGCAGAGGATTCCCGTGCAAGTTGATGGTGATGCCAGCCGATGAATTGGTGTTCCAAGGATCAAAGGAACTCAGGTTACAGCTACAAGACAAATGCAGTAATGAAAAACCTCTCAGCTACCTTCCAATGACTGGAGTGTGCTTAGTATCCCTTATCCTTAGTGTGTGTAAGGCACAAAGCAATATTCCCAGTTCCCTTGGCAGAAACCAGTTATCAGACCCACCATCCTGCACTCTGCATGCTCAGAAGCTGCTCTCTTTTTTTCTAGGACTTTAACTGCAATTCCTTTAAGTTTGGCATGATTTTTAGCACTCTGAACTGGTATTCCTGCAAGTATTGGAAAGTGCTGTGTAAATTCAGTAGGGCAACCAAGGGGGGATGGAATCCATAGGCTTTTTGCTTTGTTTGGGTTTATTTTCCTGAAACTGGTTTCTAGGCACAGCCAGTGCTCTAGTGTTTGTTTTCTGATATGCTTATATCTGGGTCTCTATTATAAAAATGCTTCAAAGTGCTCTCCAGATTTTTTCCTTTATGCTGTCTGCTCTGTGTGCACTTCACCTGCTCTTATTTTGATAAATCACTTTTGGACTTTTGTTCCTCTTAGTATTTTAGGTATGTGACCAAGAGGTGCTGCCCCTAGAATGAGGACTAAAACATTGTTTTTACTAATGCTGAACAAGGAACTATATTAAAATCTCACACTAGAAGTGGGAGGGACAGGATTTTTGTCTGCTTCTGAGATGCAGGTTTTAGGGAGCTGTCAGCATTCATCCTTGCAGAGCAGGGAACCCTCAGTGACCTGCTTCTCCTCTGTTGGGATATTACCATTGCAGGTGTTGGAAGCCTGGTCTGTATCACAAGTGGGATTCAGTGGACCTGTGCTGACCTAAACCGTGCTGGGTGAATTTATCCATTGGACAGGGAGATAAGGCAGAGGAGTGGGCACACAATAGATACAACCTCAAGCAAACAATTAATTGTTCTGAGTCCCATGCTGGAGGCCAGATCACAGATTTTACATGGCAAAGACAGCAAGCCCACACCTCCTTCCTAAATCTGATAAGAAACCCAGTGAGCTCCCAGGCGCCACAGAGCTGTGAGGCAAAAGCAGCATTATGTGAGTGCTTTATGTGAGGAAGGACAAAAAAACCCAACTCACTTCTCAAATGAGAGATGGCTCAGATGAGGAGCACTGTCAAACATCTTTGTCTCCACAAAACCCAGGGCAGGGGAGTCCTGACAGTGCAGCTCTTGGAGACCAGGCAGAGACTTGAAGAAATCGCTGTCGAGGCTTTTTAACCGTGGCATGTTTGTCAGGTGAAGTGATCTGAGGTTGGCCAAGTCTCTGGCCCACTCTGGTTGAACTGAAACAGAAAAATATTTACACCTATTGCCTAAACAGAGCATTCCTGTGGATTTCTGCCTGGAAAAAGGGTTTGAATTCATAGATATAAAGTATCTGTCACCTTCTGCAGCTATTCTCTTTGGGAAAGGAACAGAACAAAAGTCAATACACCAGTGTATAAACGTTCATGGAGCTGCATTTTTCTAATAGTCCCTGCGGGTCAGGCTGTCATGTGGCAGAGGAAAAGAGGGGAGAAAAGGACAACAAAGCTGATAAGAGATATGAAATAGATTTCTTGTTGGGTGAGATTAAATGAACAAGGATTTCTCTGCTCAGGGAAGTGGTCTCCAAGGTCCTGACTGGTGCAAGAAAGGCAAATCATTACTTCTCTTAGTACAGGAAAAAGAGCCAAGAGACATGAAACAGAAAGAATAGGTCTTGTACAAAGGGCCTTTCCGTCCCATGACTCAATAGGGTAACTCACTACCACATGGGGGATTAGGCAAATTCATGGAGGAAATTCGGTGGTGCAGCTTTTTAATGTGAGTTGAAGTGAAACCTTTGGCTTGAGGAGCCCCTGAGGCCCTGGCCCTGCCCCAGGCTGAGAGCAGCTGGGCAAGGCATCTCACATCTGTGTGTCTCAGCACCTCAGGCACAAACTGAGGCTGGCAGGGGAGGCTGGCAAAAAGGAACAAGCCTCCCGTGGATGGCTCGGGGCAGGGATTGTCTCCCCCCTCAGCGGAAGTATTGGGCCCGGCTGTGGATGGCACAAAGAGCCTCTCTGTGCTTCTTCAATGCGGCGCTAAGAGCTGAGTGTAGCTGTGGGGACAAAGAAAGATTTCAACAGCCTGTCTGGAAAGAGAAACTAACTTCCTCCTGTGCTTCCCAAAACTAATCCCGGGGCTGACAGGGGGATGACTGTCAGTAGCAGACAGTGGGATTAGGATGGAGGAGAGTCACTACCCTGGGACAAATTGTCCTGTTTCATGGTATTTGGTCTCTGCCCTTCCTTCGGGAGGCTGGTCTGCATGAGAGTGCCTTGCAGGCTTGGACCAGCTGTTTGCAGCTTTCAGTGTGAGGTGTTCCCCTTGCACTCCAGGCTCAGCCAGGATGGGAGCCATCGTCCCAGCAAGGCTTCTGCTCCCCTGGCCTGACCAAGCCCTGTGTTTTCAGTGGGAAACCCAGAAACTTACTTTTCTCAAAAAAGGTCCCACTCAGATCAAGCTCATTGATGGAGTTTCCAGGCCTGTTCATGACCTCATTGGGATCTGTGCTGATGGCAAAAGCAGAGTCTCTAATTCCTCTGCTGTCATTCTGCCCAAGCAGCGTAGAGGAGAGGTTCAAGACCTGCAGCTGAGGGTAGCAGGAAAAAGCCAGTGGCTGGATTTCAATCAGTGGATTTCCAGCCAAGGACAACCACCTCAGGTTAGGCAGGGTAGAGCCGTGGCAGGATGGCACAGATGACAGCTTATTAAAACTCAAGTCCAGCTTGAGGAGACTGCTGAGGGCTTCAGATCCCCACCTCACTGACCAGAGGTGGTTGTGCCTCAGTGAGAGGACACGCAGCAGTGGGAGGTTTGCTATCTCTGTGCCATTCACCTCTTCCAAGAGGTTATTGCTGAGATCCAAAGTCTTCAGGGCCTCTGGAAGGCAGACAGGGAAAGCTGTCAGGCTGCTGTTGGTCAGCTGCAGGGTGATCCAGGTCCTGTTCTTCCGATCCTCACAGGACATGCTGGTGAGATTAACATTCTCCCAAGTGTCTTCCTGAGCCAGCTGGAAAAAGGCGGTGGCATCCCTGGATGTTGCTCTGCTCACCAGGCCATGTGCTGTGGTCTCCAGCAGCAGAGGGAGGATGAACAAGGGTGACAACATCCTTCTCCGAAGTGCTTGCAGTTTGCAAGATCTGTTTCCTTTTTGTTTTAGGGAAAGGAAAACAAAACAGCATTTAGGGCTAAATTAAAATCCCCCCAAACATCTACAAACTATTTAAAAGAAAAACAGCTTATAAGCCCTTTCCTCTTATATCCAGATAGTGATAAGTGATAATTAATAGCTCTTCTGTAATTAAGCCTAATGAATCATTGGGGACAGAAGTATCATGCAGTCTTAGTCTAACTGTGCCTTCAGTCGTTCATGTAGGAAGCATGAACCAAGCTGCATCCCACACCAGGACCCTCAGTGCCAGCAGGTTGTCCTGCATAGTGTCCAGTTTGGGTGATGCCCAAACAACAGGGTCAAGTGTGCCTGTGGCAAGGGACTGTCTTTCTGTGAGACTGTGCAAAGCAAATGAATGGATCAAAGGACAGAGAAGAGTTGCCAAACTTTAAAGCACAGGACCCCAAACTGGGCTGAGTCGTGTTGGAGTGGGCACAGAAAACCGCCTTTCCTGTGTTAGGAAGGACTTTCCTTTCCTTGGCAGAAGCTGGAACGGGAAAACGAGGGACTTGTGTGGGCTCTGCCAGGACAGTTCTGCCCCATTCTGAGGACGGTCACAGAGGGTTTGTGCAGTGCCCCACAGCCTCTCTGCCAGGCAGCAGCAGGGCTGGGGCTGCTGTGGATGAGAGCCACAGACAGGCTGCACAGCCCAGCTGCTGGGAAAGGATGCGCTGGAAATGCAGCTCCCGAACCACATTTCAGTGGAAGTGGTCAGAAACTGAGTATGCTCCTGGATCAGGGCCCCAAAGGCCTGAGCGCCAAGAAACGTGTTATTTAGTGTTACAGCTCCCTCTGTGCTCCCTCCTCCCCCCACCCCTGGTTTGGTCTTTGTAAAAACAAAAAAGTCCTTAATGATTGTGCGAGGTCCGCACAGGTAATCAGTGTCAGAGGAAGGAATTGACCCCAGCCCCAGACTCGTGCTTTTCTTATTGAGCTGTCTTTTGTGCTTCCCGGCATCAAAATGATCATTCCTCGTCCAGAAATATATTACAGTGTAGGGTGGTAACCGCAGCCCCACTTATTATGAAATATTTCAGACTTATTCCAAAGTTTAATTGCTCCTTGCTGTTCCCTGAATGATGCCAGGTCTTGCTCAGACCATTATCCTTTGCTGCCATCCCAGGTTTGAAGTAGGGACCAGCAAAATAGTGTACACGGGACCACCAACATAACGTCCTGTGTTTGCCTGTGTCCTTTCCGTCAGATGGAGCCGTGCAAGAGCCAAGCAGCCTCAGGGCTTCCCGGTCACCGGAGCCGCTGGATCCCCTGCTCTGCAGCACACTGGCAAGGGAGAGGATGGGAGGAATTGGGCTGCTGTATTCCAGTCTAAGATTTAATCTTAATCCTTGCCTCTAAACCGCATCCGCTTGCACGTACCTGTCCAAAAGTCCCGGTGCCTCGTGCCTCCGCTCCGAGTGGCTCCGACTGCCTGGCCTTGATTTTATACGCTTGGGGTGACTCAGCCGACAGCGTGAAATGCCTCTTTTCTGTTCCCAGCTTTCCCTGCTCCCGGCTCTGCCCACAAGCTCAAGCGAGGTTTGTTCCAAGCTCGCTCCCCCGCATCCAGCTTTGAGAGGGGGCGGCTCCGGGCAGCTTTCCCCGCTCCCTTGGCCCTAGCAGGAGGTGGGTGGGAGGGCTCTTATTTCCTAACACTCAGGCAGGGCTGCTCCTGTCCGTCTTTGTCTAAGCAGAGGGGGGTAAAGGGAAAAGATCAGTGTCAATAGTCCCAACTCTCACGTCTTCCACTGAGGGGGGGAGGGAGGGGAATTGTTGTGTTCCTTTGTTGGCAGGTCAGGATGATGTAAAGCTGAGGCTCTGCCTGCTGACATGAGCTTTGGTCTCTCTTTAGGCGCCAATGAGGGCCTTCAAGTGTTTAAATTTCTCTCTAAGACTCTTGCTCTTGCGGAGTAAATCCTGTAAAAGTTCACGCAGGACAAACGACTTTTCTAAGGAGGCCCTTAGGATACGTCAAAAGTTAAACTCTCACCTGTTCCTCCCGCAGAGAGGAATTCTCTCTGCTGATGGAGGGGGCGTGGGGCATCTCACTCCCTGTGTGACGGCCTTGGAAGGCCACTCCTGGTCCCGCTGTGCGTGGGTTGTGTTCTCCGTCCTGCATCTGTGTACCACATGGTTTGGGAGAATTCCCTTCCTGCTACTTCTCTCATCCTTTGCTGGATAAGTAAAACTGACAACATAAGCCATCTCCCACTGAGGGACCTGCCCTGAGCTGGGTTTTTCAGCATTCCCACAATTCAAACAATAATTAGGTCTAGAGCAGAGAATTAAGTCAGAGAAATGATCCCAAAAAGGGAGGAGTTGATGGAGGTTGTTCCAAAGTAAAAGCGAAAGGGTGGTTGTTCTGTTGCTACTGTAGGACAACTAAATGTTAAAATTTCCAAGGAGAACAGTAGTCAGTGCTTTTCCTTTATCGGGGCAACAAAAAAGATCCCTGACATGAAGGCAGAAACGACCTGTAAACTTCGGTGCTAAAGCGCAGATAAAGGTCTTGCTTGCCCAAAAACCTTGAGTCTGCCAGTACACATTACTCAGACCTTATCTATTGACCGCGTGGGTCATTCTGTGCGTGGGGATAGAGCCTTGAAAAACACCAGAACATCCACACAACAGAGATAGGGGCTTCCAGGAGGACCCTCTGGAGCCGTTGTGGTTGCCTTGGAGGCTGGGCGAAGTGCACACGTTGTTCCCCTGTGGAATGGCTCTAGGGCAAGACAGCTGCTTTCCTAAATGAGGGGCTAATCCCACCACTGACCCTGGTGGGGGCACGTGCGCGCCCGCAGGTACCTGCAGAGCTCTGCACTCGCTGCGGTTCAAAGGGCAAAGTGGAACAGGTTACAAAAATCTGAAGAATTTGCTGTAAGAGGAGGAAAGTCCAGCTCCAGACAGGCCGATGGAAACCCTGCCTTCCCTCTGGCTTCGCAGAGCTGCTGGCTGGGCGCTCCTCTTTGGGAAGCCGAGGAGCAGGGAGGTGGCCTGGCTTTGCCCTGGGCTACTAAACACTTGTGTTTGCTGCCCTTAGCTCAGTATTTACAGACAGTAATCACTATAGTAGTATTAAGTACAGTAAGTGCTGTGGTATTTGCTACAGTATTTACAGACAGCGGATTTTCATTGCTTATTTTAGGGTTATTGGTTATCTTGTTGATTTTAATGTCTTACAAAAATTCTCCAGGAAACTCGGTGAGCCAAAAGCTGCCTTAATTTTAATGAGTTCACCCGTACTGACTTCATTTTGGAGACCGAGTCGAGCAGACTGTCAGACTGGGAAAGCGGCTGCTCGTTTTGGTGAAGGTAGAAGGGAGGTGGAGGTTTTGTTTGCCCAGAGGCCCTTGATTTCTCACTGATACAGAGAACCTGCTGCAAGAGGCAGAGCACCCTTGGAAAATGAGCTTTTGTTGCTTTTATTTTCCATCTTTGTGTCTGCTTTTTTGGATGGCCAGTTTTTGTGGCAGGTATTGTGTCTTCCCAGCTCTTTGCTTAGCTGCAAACTCCCATCATCTGAAATATTTCTGATACGGTGCTACATCTCAGGTAGCTGCCCAGGTACTGGCAGGTTTCCCAGGGCAGGCAGCAGCCCTTATTCACAAGTTTCTTTGAAATATCTGCTAACAGCAGGGAGAGATTTCCCTTTTGTGAGTCACTTTGGCTTGTTCTCATGTCGCCTTTTATTCTTTTTTCCGCTTTTCTGTGAGTTTCAGTGACAACCTGAGGGAGCCTTAGTAAAGGCAGGCGTTCCTGTCAGCCTTTTCACGCGGGTGATGCAAAGAGAGCTGAAGCAGACGCCCCCTCCCCGGGGCCGATTCAGGGCTGCACAAAGCCCCTCTGCCCGCAGGAATTCTCGGCCTGAGCCCTGCATTCCTTAGTGACACCAAGATAAGCAGAGCTGGGGCGGGCAGGAGAAGGTGAAGATGGTACCAGGCTGTAAAGTTTAAGAGGTGAATGTTTCTTACTGGCCGTGATTCTTGTAAAGTTTAAGAGGTGAATGTTTCTTACTGGCCGTGATCCCAGTGATGGTTAAGAATGAAAATATCCTGAAAAAAATCTGGAGAATGGCTTTTAAAGCCAACAAAAGAACTGTTTCACAGGTCTGTCCACACAGCAAGTACAAGCAAGTTATTTTCCCACAAAGAAACAGGAGAGAATGGAAGAACAGAATTATTTAGCCTGAGGTTTAAGAAAACTATGGGGTGTGTGTCTCCTGAGGAAGGCTGAAGGCAGTGGTGAAATCCCCTACAGAATTTGATGTAAGAGCAGCAGCAGCCATCTGACATGGGCAGTGCTTTACCCTGACTTGAGTTTAATGAAGCACCGTGTACAGAATAAGGTTACAGCTGAGCTGAGGTATAAGTTTCCTAAAGGTTTGTTTTCATCTAATAACATTCCTGTCCAGGATTTCATCTCTGGATTGCAAAACTTCAGGGCAGACGCCCCTGTCCTGCTTTCCCTCATGCTGGGAAACCTCTCCCACATCTGGCAATGTGCAGTTAATAACGTGGTTTGCACAGCCCACTGAGCCCGTGCTCTTTAACCCTGTGTATAAATAGGTGTGAGGAGCTCACAGAGCCAAGTGTGATCAGGTCATGGCACAAACAGGGAGGGCGTGGAACCCCACGTGCATTAAGGGACTGTCCGGAGCCTGGCTGGGATGTGCTCGGTGGCATGGGCTGGGCTGAAAGATGACTCCAAGCTGTGGCTGCTGCAGGTGTCAGGCAGAGCAGGCTGGGGCAGGCCTCCTCTCACGTGCTGCCCACCTTATCCAGCCTGGAATTAGGGAAGTGCAGGAATGCCCTGGGCCATGCCTTCCCACTCCAACCTCTTCAGGAAGGAGCCTTCCCACTGCAACCTCTCCTGCTTGTAGGAAAAGGAGCTACAGTCACATGCAGCACTCAAAGCAGCTGGATAAAAAGTTTCCTACCTATTCCTTACCTATTTTGAAAAAGTCTTGCAAAGCGAGTGGGGCAAGGAGAAGAGACAAGTGAATGACCTAAGAAAGCCAGAGAGAGGGCATCAGCAAGGGACTCACTGTCTTAGACCTAAAATGGCAAAGGATGGGGCTTACAGCCAGGCGGGATGAGCTGGCAGAACTCTTTGCAAAGCAGCAGCGAAGGATTTAGTCGAAAGGCAGTGACACATGAGGTAAGATTGAAGGAGGGGCAGGAAAGAAAATGGAAATATTTACTTACTTCTCTGAAATCCCAGTAGAGACAGCTTGAACTGCAAGTGAATGTGCTTGTTGAGCAACGAAATGAGCCACACGCTCTGCTAATGAGAGCTATGCACAGAATTCCCGTCTCTGCATTCCTGTGCTCAGGTCACGTAGGCAAGTGGCAATTACAGGGCCTCCATTCAGCACTCTGGGGCAAGCTCTGCTCCAAGAGTGGCAAGCATGGGCTGTGCTTCCCATGGAACAATCCACAGGAGTCTGGCATTGCTCATTGCCAAATGATGGGCTCCATGCAGGATCCCCACTGCAAAGCTAAGCGGAGACTGATCTGGAAGGCAGCTGTCTGTGGAAGAGGTGCTGGCACTAATATGAGCATTAAGCTCTCCCATGGTACCCTTAGGCAGGCTTTAAATATGCCCAGCGTTTGGACTTGAGTGGATCTCACAACATGAGAAAAAAACCTTGGCTTGTGTCAAGCAGGTGACAAGTGAGTAAGTTCTCTACTGAAGGAAAACTGGATGGTCCCTCAGCCTGTGCAAAAAGTGCTGAGGAGAGGGAAGAACAGAGGACTGGGAAGCAGGGTGTACTTTTTTCTTTTTGCAAAATGCAAAGCTGTAGTTTAAACTGCACAAACTGAGAATGATTCTGCAGAAGCCCATTGACAGGGGCTGGGGAAAAGCAGAGCACAAGGCATGAAAATCAGGGCTCTCATTTTCCAGTGATGTTTATGAATTTATGCAGTGATTTCTGCAGCATCCCTTTATGATATGACAACACCTGTCTCTTGTATTTTTTTAGATATATGAAACCAGTGTTGGTTTGTCCAGTAGTTTCATGAATTCTCCCAACTTCACTCTGTCCTTGCTTTACAGGGTAGTATCAAATTTCATTCACTTCGGTGTGTGGCTCCTTCCAGCAGGCAGAGCTGCTGGCTTCAGATCTGGTTCCTCAGAGACATTCACAGCTCCTCTGGACAACCTGTGCCAAGGCCTTACCACCTTCACAGGGAAGAATTTCTCCCCAGTATCTGACCCAGCCCTGCCCTCTGTCAGCGGGAAGCCGTTCCCCCTTGTCTTATCACTGTGTGCCCCTGGCAAAAGTCCCTCTCCACTCTCTGGTAGCCCTTCCAGGGGCTCTAAGGTCTCCCTGGAGCCGCCTATTCTCCAGGGTGAACACCCCCATCTCTCTCAGCCTGTCTCTAGAGCAGAGGGGCTCTAGCCCTCTGAGCATCACTCTTTGCATTTTGCAGCACACGTGTGAAATCATTTCCACAGGCTTTTCCGATCTTCACACCAATGGCTTAGTTCAGTGAGATGTCACAGTGAAACAGAGTAACAGAGACAGAAAATAGAAACACACTCAGAGGCCCCTTTAATAGCATTAGATAGTTCCTAAAGGGCATTTCTCAACCAGGTAAGTAACAATGTTCCTCAAAAGATGAAACTTTCAGATACAGTCTTGCCAAGATGAGTGCCCTGCAGCTTCTCGGGCTTTCAGGGTTCCACTTCAGTGGATGAGGTGGGTACGGGTTCTACATTTTTGAGCAACTGAGTAATCACTACAGGAGTTTCGATAACTTAGTCTGCAGGACTTAGGAATGTTTTGTGTCCTTGGGGCAAGTGTTAGACAAGCCATGGAGCTTTAAAATATTTATTTATTCAGTTTTAGTTCTGATAAATGCTGGGCTCTTTAACAAAAGCCGGTTTAACAATGGAAGTTGCCTGGCTGTAACAGAAAAGAAAATTCACTGTACCATATCCTCAAGTTACATGCCCTGGATGCTTAAACAGATTGCTGCAATTAAAAATACTAGATTAAAAAACATGTCCAGTAGTTAGACACTGTTTATTTAAAAACACTGAGCTGTACAAAAGGAAAACAAAGACGATTAAATGCTCTCAAGTATTGATGACAGAGTTGCCATACTGCATCCAGTGACCTTAGCTTCAGTATTTAACAAAAAACTGTCAACAGTCCCAGTCATAGTACAAGACTGACACGTACAACAATTAGTAGCCAGCAATTAACAATCAGAGATATTTTTGTTTAATCTCTGGTAGTCTTAGCAGAAGCAGGCAGTGGGAAGAGAGTTTTCTTCATCTCATTCCTGACCTCCAGTTAATTTGTGGAAAAGTTCTTCATCCAGTGTTTCATTGTGATCCTTGGAACGTGTTGACAAGAAGATGTAACCCCCAATATATTCATGGATGATTTTGCAGTCTGCACTCAGGCACGTGAAAGCAATGGACACATTCTGGTCAAACTCGATGGCAACCTAAGGAGAACAGATGTGGCAAAATCAGAGAGAGATAAGAGGGGAAGAAAGAGAAGTGAGAGAGCACAGCTGGATCACAAATACTGTGATAGAACACGACCTGCCCCTGCTAACCAAGACCTCTGGGTCCGCTGGATGCTCAGGTGTTTGGCCGCTTGGTTTTGGATTTGCTGCTGCATCAGGGCCCTCTTGTGGTGAAATCTTTTTGCTTGTTCAAGCAGGCTACAAAATCTTCTAGCTTTTTTGCAATGGCATAGAAAGTGAACACTGGGAAGAGCAGGAATGGCACTTCTGACTCTGTCTAATGAATAATGTTTAATCTGTCCACTGTTATCTGCTGACCTTAAATCTGCCTTTGGGGACCCGGTTTTGGTTTCCAGCTACCGTTAGTTCTAAAAGGAAGCAAACTGAGCTTAGTTGATCACTGTGGATTCGGCCTTTTTTGAGAGGGATTTAATGTAAACCCAGCAACCTGAGCCAGAGTTACAGACTCCAGTACAGGGAGTACTGCAGGAGAGCAGTAGGGAGTGTATCTGATCTCTTCTGGATCTGGCAGATGGATGTGGAAAACTCCATAAGCAAGAACACTTCCCAGGCTGCTTCAATTTGCATCAGACCATACTAGTTCCACCCCAGAAACCTACAAATTATACAGCTGACTTCAAGCTTTGAAACCCCAAAGCAGGGAGCACACACCGACAGAGTTGCAGGCCTTGCAATCTCAGTTTGGGATTTGAAAGACAGACTGGGTTCCTATATCTTCAGTCTGTAATAGAGATTGAACCACCACAATGTAGAGGATGATGCATGAATAGTTAAAATGAGATTTTTACTGACAGAGCAGTAAACACAACATATTGAAATTCACCTTGGAGACTCAATTTCATCCCATCAAAATCAAGGACAACTTGTAAAGAATAAGCCTGGTAGGAACCTTTAAAACTGGCGATCTTTTAATTTTTGATCTTTGACTACAGACTCCACTAAGAAAAACTGCAGACAACTCATTTAATAACATGTCACAACACGTTCGAAATCTTTTCAGTGAGGTTTGACAATATTTTCTGAAAGCATCCTCGAGTGTGTGAAATGCAAGGACTGAACACAGAGCTGGTTTACCTGGCGGATTTCCCAGTTCACATTCCACTGCTTCATGTTGGAGAACCTCCACGTTGTGATAGGATCTCCTGTGGCCATATCTATCCGTATCAGCCTGTTATAGGACACCCCAAGCACATCATCCTTCTTGCTTCCCTTAAACCTGAAAAAAACCCCAAACCTTTGAGCAGATCTGCTTTGCAATGATTTCTGGCTAGAGAACATTTCAGCTCAGCTCCTCTGGAAGTGGGAAAAGTCACAACAGCCTGGGACTGAGGAGAGCTTGGACCCATCTTTAGAACAGGATTTGTTATAAAGCAAAAGTGTAGGCTGGTCAGCCATGGTGTAAGATGAAAAATAATCAGGAAGGTAGATCTGGCTGAAAACCTTCCAATTCATTGTTTCCTGCTAAAAAAAAAAAAATACTGTTCTTCCCAAATGCATGAACTTGATTATATTTTTACTGGAAAAAATGCCAACAATAATTTTTGTTGCTTCATTTCTCTAATGTTGAAACATGTTCCTCTAGTTATATTAACCTATATTATCCTGAAGTATATAATCAAAACAACTGATATATACATATTTTTGAGTATAAATCACATTCCAAAATTACTGAGGCCTTTTAAAATTTCAACTTACTTCTGATTAGAGACGAAAAATAAATACAAAAGCATCAGAATCTTTGGGGGACAGATTTTTTGGAGTTGGGAATAGCTAGGAACAGATTTCTGGTAAAGAAACAACCTTCCTCTACCTTCATGCTGAAAGCTGGAAGAAATCTCATCTGCTGCTGTGAGTATTTTCAGTATTTCTGATCCTGTTTGTGAACCTTGTCTCTTTAGAAGCAGCTGGACCTTAGGGAAAAAATGTGACCTGGATACAATTTGTGCTTTGCTTAATGCCCCACTGAGATAGTGCCCAGCAGTTTGTGGCAATTCACCACTACAAAATGCAGTTTAGGTGCTGGGTTTGTTTGTGTTTTTAACAGGATTAATGGTGACAGATAGGGCAAAAAATATGTACCTGTGTTAGTAAATTCAACAGGATCACAGAGCATTTTTGAGCCTGGAATTCAGGGAGAATTCTGGCTCCAAACAAGCAGTGGTCTCTCAAGTGACTCCCAGGTACAGTTTGGAACCTGGAACATCCAAGGACCAACATGATCTCACAGTTCACATGAGGCTACTGGATTTTGGGAAGTCAGAGTTTAATAGTGCAGATGTGGGCTATTCTACACCAGCTGGCCTCTGTGCCAGAGTGTAGTTCCCAGCTGCTTCAATTTATAGCACAGATGATTCCTAGCTAGCCCTGGAAGGGGTGTTAAGCACAAATTAAGGAAGGTGCCTCCAAGTATGGTGGTGTCACTACTTTTCAGCTTTTTGGTGTTTTGTCAAGAGAAAAGGCTGCAGGTCAGACCACTGCTGTGTCCAAGGAAGCTGCTGTGAACAAATGGGACTTTTCTCATGCTCACTGCTCTTCCAGATTAATCTTAAAAGGGGATAATTTGCTTTTATCTTAATGAAATACAAAAGAAGTCAGCATTTTATCAAATTGCAATGAACAAGGGTTGGAGTGAACACATCCTGCAACTCTGAGCACACCAATTAGACACGCATTTTATACATTTTGGGGAGTTTATGCCAGTAAGGGTTTAATGCTAGTGAGAGATTACTTCAGGCTAAACCCAAGAGGTCTGTACCAGTCAGATGGAATGCAGTCTCACTCCAGGAATGGAGCTACTGGGTGCTACTCCTCTAGAAAAAAACAGTAGTATGGAAATGACTAAAATTAAAAAAAGAAAATATTCTTGGAACAGGGTGTCAAAGAACTTCCTGCAAATCACTGAGCATGAACACGTTAGGGCAGCTTGACATGAGTGAGAGTACAATTACCTTACAATGTAGTAGGATAAACCAAACTCAGGGAGGGACTGCCAGGCTTGGATAAAACGCAGCTTGGCCTCCACCAGTGACATCTGGGATACATTTTGGTGGGCTTCCAGAATACGAGCAGTCAGCTGGGAAACACAGCAAGAGAGAACATTTTCAGCTGACTGGAGAACAAAAATCCTTTTGCTTTCACTAAATCAGAAATCATGAGGTGTGATGCTGTGTTCAGACACTTTGTTGTCACTGTTTGTGTGGATGCAGCACAGAGGGCACTTGGGGACACATCCCAAGTGCAGAGGGAACAATGGACAGCAAGGTCTCAGGTCTGGGTTTGTGCAGCACTGGCTCCATACACTGCTCTGGGGACCCTCTTCAGGGTGGGCAGGCTGAGCTCTTGCACAGCAAAAGCAGGACAAGGAATTAAGTGGACAGTAAGGAAAGACTTGAAGGGCAAGAGGACCCGAAGATCCTGTTGATTCAGATGCAAACAGTAGCTTGCAGTCCTTAAAATCCTTCCTTTGTTACTCTGAAGAGACTTTCAGGAACACTGTTATCAGAAGCAGAACATCATGGGTGACTTAAGCCAGGGTGTGGATGTAGGAGAGGTATTTGGTGGAGGTGCCAAAACACCTGTCCCTGTATTCAGTTTGAAGAAAAGGCCTCTTGCAAAGGAAAGACTATTGCAGGAGTTGTACTGCATGGCTTCCAAATGCTGCTTCCATCCAGCCTCATCCCTAAGCAACCGCTGGAATCGCCCACGCCCAGCCATCGAGCCACACTCAGGATACCTGCTTGGACTTGAATTTTTTGGTATAGCGTGGTGAGACGAAGCATTCGGGTTTCATATCTACATTCTCTGGCTCAGAGGCAGCCTGGGAACACATGGTCCAGTTCTTCATCTGGAGGAATGAAAGGATCTTTTGGACCTCAGGCTGGTAGGAGCTGTCGGCCATCGTTCTGCCCTTGGAGGCTAAAACACAAGCAGCCATCCACCGAGCGTACTGATCCTCCTGAAACAAAGGCAGCTGTTTGTTACTGTTCTTCCTTCCTGGTTGGACTAGTTCCAACTACACCTAGGTTTTAAATTTTCTAAGAAATCCAGTACCGTGAAATAGATTCTCTTGGAGATTTTATTACATGACTGGCTTTCACCTACTGAACACTTTTTACACAATTTGATCTGATACATTTCAATAAACTGAAAACTAATGTGAGATCCTTCTCACACTCTCCTCATCTGAATGGGGAGAGTTTGAATTAAGAAAAAAGAAAACAAAATCCAAACCTCAATTCTCTGACAACATTGGAACAAAATACTGTAACTTCTTTTTAATTTTTTTTAATAGTTTTTTCTGGCTTTTTTCCTACCAGCTTTACATGGCAACTGATTATAAACACAAGACTAGTTACTGTCCTTATGTCCCCAGAACAATTAACGTATTTGTTAGGGCACCACATCATTCTTAAATTTTCTAAAGATCTCCACAATAAACTGTCTGCAGCATCCTGTATATTTTTCCACACAAATTCTAGAACAGGACAATCTGCCATCACAAATCTTGAATCCAAATTTTCTCTTGTCCTATTACTCACGTTATCACATCTTAAATATACTTCATTCATGCCATCCGCAACAGGAATTAGTAACTTGATTCCAAACTTCTTTGCTGCAACATTTACATCTGGTACAACTTCACATCCTAGATCACAGGGAATCAGAAGGAAATTAATTTGTTTCATTACTATATCAGCAACCTTAATTACTGCTTTAACACTAAGGAACAGTACTTTGTGGTTGTTTTTCTTTGAGACTAAGGGCCGAGACTTTTGAAGCTTAGGCCCTAATGACAGGGTTTTGTTCCAGTTCACTGCCTGGTCTGGCTTGCCAGGGTGATGAATGCTCTGAGCTCAGGGAGCACGTGAGTCAACGTGGAAGGGAAAGGATGTGAGTGCTCCCAAACCTTAGCCTGATCTTTGGAAATGCTCAGCACTTAAAATGGAGAGGAACTGGTGGGAGAAGCTACTTGGTGAGGTGCCAGCCACCCTGGCTGTTTTTCCCATCCATTCTCTGACCTACTGAGGATATGCAGATTGGGATGCAGAGCCATTTGTTCACAGGGGTCAATCTTCTATTTCAAAGGTTTCTTCTAGGATGAGTCCTGGGCATCACTGGTTCCCTGATGCTGAACAAAGGATGTCCCTGCAGGAGCAGATGTAGATGGAGGCTATACAGGGTGCTGGTGTCTGTGTGCACACCTGGGGCTCCTCCTCCAGCAGCTGCTTGTAGCCATGGGAATCCCCATGCACAACACAAACAAGGCCCAGAGAAGGTCCTGGAGCTGGCCCTGCACAGCAGAATGCAGGATTTAGGAATGGCATCATCCCTAATCCTCTGCTGCCAGTGTGTGCTTGCCAAGGACACTCCCATTTTATGTAGAGTGAAAGTCTTTGGAAAGAAAGCATCCCACAAGTCACTATCCATACCTGACTCATCTTGAAGGATTCAGCAGTACAGGGGATTTTACAAATCAGGCTCTGATAATCCCATCTTGGGTTAAACTATTGAATCTTTTCTGTTTAAGCCTCTTCTGCAGGTGCAATCTACCTGCTTAGGAGTTTCAGGAATTGAAAATCTCCCAGACTAAATGCTGCTGTGCTTGCCTTCTTGAGTCTAGCAGGGATTTCTTGTTTTATTCAGTTCACAGATGCAACAGAAAAAACAAAGAAAGGACAATTCCTACCTTTTAGGTTTAGTTTCTCAATAGGTTCTCCCTGTGCAGATTCCTTGTTTTTAAAATAAGATATTGAAGTATCTCTGAAGACAAACCAATATGTCTTGATAGCTTTGAGTGCCAGCTTCTTGGGCCTACCAGAAAAAAAGAAGTCCCATTTGTTTAAATCAACACATACAAATTGCCAAGTCCCTCACAAATATTACAAAGCCTCTGAAATTCAAGTCACACCCACGGCTCTGGTTGGGTATGACATGCCTGTGTCAGTGAGGGGGTGGGAAATGGCTTGGATCCCATCCAGGTTATCCCAGGTATGGATGTGGTTTTTACTCCAGGTTATAGCTGAATCCCATCTATGATTTTTCCTCATTTATTTCTTCCATTACTAATCAAAGCCATTCCCTTCTAACAGGCTAATTCTTCCCCTGAACTCAGTAACACAAATGTAATCCCTAATTTATTAACATGAATTGGCATCAGTTTTTCATAGCTCCTTATCTTGAATATCTGCACCCATAAAACCAACTTATATTCATGGTAAGGAAGCAGAGAGCAGCTTTTTTGGCTTAATCTGAGTAATATCCAACACAACAAAATTCTATTTCTTCACTAAGTTTATAGGAGTTTTGTAGCTCTCCAGGAGAGAAAACCGGAGGTGTTGGCATTATTTGAGTAGAGAAATACTTCACAGCTAGTGACAGAGGTAATCAGTGAAGTGAAAAAGAAGAAAAAAGGAAAATAAAATTCAGTATTTCCCTTTAAATCTAAGAGGATGGTATAAAGAGTATAACTAGCTGTAAAACATTGATGTACTATATATATTCTTATTATATATACCTCCAGACTCTTTCTAAAAATCCTAGTTTAGAATCCTTTCTAGAAAATGGCAATTTTTATGTTTAGATTAAAAAAACTCAGATTTTCAAAACTACCAAATAATTTGGCTTTTAGTTTTCCAATACAGCAACATTCTTCAAAAATAAGAGACTCTAATTTCTTTTTAGACACACAAAAATATTCTTCTATCCCTGAAAAAGTTGCTGAAAACTTTTCAGAAAGCTTTCTCTTGTTGTTTTTTGAAAAAAAATGTTGCAATTCTCCACAATATTGTCCCCACTTGAAAGCAGCATTTACTGTGGTGCACACTGTGAATAAATAGGAAAAGAAGTTTGCCATAGTGAGCAGTAGGAAGCAGCAGGACATGCAGAGCTTTGCATTCAGGTTTACAATTAATCAAATAATTATAGCCACAAAGTGCTGTTTAAAGAAAAGTTTTACACCCTACCTGGACCCTACAATGCCTTAGGTTTGGTAAGTGATTTATCACTTATATAGGAACTTTTTCACCATGAAAAACAACGGCAGAATGCTTATAAAAGCAAACTGCTCTACTGCTGGGGAAAAACAAATAACCCATTGTTAAAAACCTTAATTCCCTTTCATCTTAAGCCACCTTCACAATAAGAATGTCAAATAAAATTCCAAATTGGAAATTAATAATTAACAATTGTTAGCAGTTAACAACAGTTAAAAATTTTCAGGTGCAGTTTTCAGTTCCCAGATTAAAAATACCATCTGTCAACGGATGAATCTGATAAATATTTGCACAACAGAACACTTTATCTTTCTAAAACACAAAGACTGTTTTGTGATAAAAGGTATTGCAGACTTGAGGTCTCTACAGTCATTTAAATCACCCATAAATCAAGATATTATAATGGGATCACAGAAACTCATTTTGGTATTAGAAAAAACAGACTCCGTGTTCAGTAAGAAAGGGGTAATTTGGATGTTTCATTTGTTTAAAAAATACATTCCCTGGGGTTACTACTTTTAGAAATTCTTCTCAGGGAGAACTGCAAGGTTTTCTGATTTTTTACTGGCAA